>WSYH01010328.1:12485-23562 GCA_036426205.1 Ascaphus truei | reverse complement strand
GCCTCTCTCTCATACAGCCTCTCTCTCATACAGCCTCTCTCTCATACAGCCTCTCTCTCATACATCCTCTCTCTCTCCCCCCTCTGGTACCTCCACTCTCTCCTCTTGTACCTCCACTCTCCTCTCTCTCATACATCCACTCTCCTCTCTCCCCCTCTTGTACCTCCACTCTCCCCCTCTCGTACCTCCACTATCTTCTTTCTCCCTCTCGCACCTCTACTCTCTCCTCTCTCTCCTCTCATACCTCCACTCTCCTCTCTCTCCCTCTCGTACCTCCACTCTCCTCTCTCATACCTCCACTCTCCTCTCTCTCCCTCTCGTACGTCCACTCTGCTCTCTCTCCCTCTCGTACGTCCACTCTCCTCTCTCTCCCTCTCGTACGTCCACTCTCCTCTCTCTCTCCCTCTCGTACTTCCACTCTCTCTTCTCTCCCTCTCGGACCTCCTCCCTCTCGTACCTCCACCCTCTCCTCTCGCAGCTGTATGGTGCCTGCCAGCTGCTCCCGAGCGATCACATCTGGGTACTGGTTGTGATGGAAAGTTTCCTCCAGCGCCTGCAGCTGCTCCTCCGTAAAGATGGTACGGTGACGCCGTGTCCGGCGCTGGGAAAGGGTAAAGGCGGGGGGCGCGGGGGGTTCCCTGGTCACTGCGGCAGCACCATCCCCAGGGCCAGCATGCAGCATCCGCATTGGCCAGTGTAACTGAGACGCTGAGAGAGGGGTAATGGGGGGGAGAGAGCAAAAGGGAGAGATGAGGGAGAGGAAGGAGAGAGCGCGTGCGAGAGAGCGTGCAAGAGAGAAAGTGAGAGAGAGTACGCAAGAGAGAGCGCGAGAGAGCGCGCGAGAGAGAGCGTGCGAGAGAGAGCAAGAGCATGAAAGCGTGCGTGAAGGAGAGCACGAGAGAGAGCGAAAGAGAGAGAGCACAAGAGCATGAGAGAGAGCAAGAGTGTGCGCGAGAGAGAGCAAGAGCACAAGCGTGCGAGAGAGAGCGAGAGCGCGTGTGATAGAGAGCGAGAGAGATGGGGAGAGAGAAGGAGAGAGAGGGGAAAAAAGATCAAGAAAAAGAGAGAGAGGGGGAAAGGGAATGTGAAAGAGAAAAAGACAGCAGGTGGTGGGAGACTAAGCCAGGGGTGAGCAGCTCCAGTTCTCAAGAGCCAACAGGTCAGGTTTTCAGGATATCCCTGCTTCAGCACAGGTGGCTCAATCAGTGGCTCAGTCAAAAGACTTCACCCCCTGTGCTGAAGCAGGGATATCCTGAAAACCTGACCTGTTGGTAGCCCTTGAGGACTGGCGTTGCCCGCCCCTGGACGAAGCTATTATGCTGCCTCTGTTTTCCCCTGTATTGTATAAATTAGATTGTAAGCTCTCCGGGGCAGATACCCCTTGTTCCTCCCCAGTAACAGGACCCCTATACTCACCCAGCCACGCAGGGTCCTGCACAGAGCGGGGGTTGGCATGGGAGCAGCAGCAGCAGTTACACCCAGACACGGGGAGATCGCCCCGAGAGCTGGCCGGCACAGGATCGCCCGGGCACCGCCCCTTCAGCGCCCACACCGACCCCTGCTGCCGGGCCGCCGGATCCCCCGTCTTCTCAGGGTAAGGAAGGGACAGGATGCTCTCAATAGAGAACGGACGCTGCGTCTTTCTCTTAACCCCGTCCTTGCCGGGCGGCATACTGGCAGTGCCCTTGTACAGAGGGTCCGGATATTTGTCCTCCGCCTGGACGGGCGCCTGCACGACTGGCCGCCAGCCCTCACCCCGGCCTTATAAACACAACGCATCCCGTTCACGCACACCGAGAGACCCCTCTTACCTTTAATACTTTCAGCTTAAAGCACTTTCCTTTCATATATTCTCAGACCTTTTTTTATATATATATATTAAATACCTTCCCTTCATTCCCCTAAAGCTGCCGCCTTATAACTCAGACCATTTTATGGGAGGAAAGAAGAAAAAAAAAAGGAGAAAGCCATGGTAATCCCCAGAACAGAAACACTAAGCCCCCAGTGAATACGATAACTGGCTTTCTAATCTCAGCTGGGGGTTTTGTTTTTTTAGGATATTTTTTTGTGTGTTCAGGGCCAGTTGTGGATCTAAGATCTCATTAATCTCGACAGGACCAAGAGGGGGGGAAAAAAGTGTATAAAAAAAAATCAGCTTTCTGCATCTGGAGGGCCAGGGAGATTGTAGGGTGGGCATTGTGTCTGGGGGTAAAAGGGCTGATATCAGGACTGTTCCTACACAACAGGAAAGGATTATAGCGCGCAATTATTCCGCCTCAGCTGCGCTCAGAAATACCTGTGTAATCAGACAGGGCTGTCATATCACAAAGCATTATACAGGGGGGCAGGACTGGGCTCCGTGCGGGGAACGGCCTCACGGGATTGAATGTTATTGGAGTTTTACAGAACAAAAACCCACATGCTTGATCTCTTCTTAAGGCTAAGTAGGCGCCTTTTTCTTGTTGTTGTCATGATGATGCTGTACTGTATTTGTTCACAGCACCACTGCTTTTGCTTTTTGGCTGGAGCACGCATCGGAGATGGGAGCTGAGAAAGCGTTTGGCCATGTAACATCTTCTCTGCCATTCCCCCCCCTCCACCCCCCGATTGGAAATGTCAAATATTTTGGGGGGGATTTGGGTCCAGAAGCCAATTTGTGAGCAGCGAGGAGTCTGGGTAAAAAAAAAAATCCAACTCCCTCCACTCTTGTTAGTGGTTTATACTCGCCCGAGGAGAGAATTCCAACGATGCTGTGATCAGGGTTACGCTCTGAAGAAATTCAACACGGCGGCCATTTTTAGAGACCCACCAAATCTGATTTGACATCAAACTCCCAGGAGTTCATGTGTCAATAACATTGCACTGGAAATACAGTCCCAGGAGTATATTATCACTGTATATTGGTACTCTACCTACCCAGATCTTGATCTCTCTTTTACCCTAAATATTCAGACTCTCAGACCCCAATTTCTGCCCTCGGGGAGGGGGGGCGAGGGGGGGGGGGGGCAGTGGTACAGCATCTGCAGCCTCCACTTAACCCCTTCCTCACTGGACCCGCTTGTGATACAAAAGCCAGGCTCCCTGAGGGTTACAACACAAATAATGAGACTGAGGGAAGGGAGCGGGGATCATCGTCTCGCTGGGATTACCGCGCCGGGGTATAGAACTCACGTCTCCTTTTGTACAAAGAATTAGAGGATTTACACGCAGATCTATCAGACGGATTGGAGTTATCTGCAGGTAAATAGAGGCAGGAGGAGGGGGCAGGATTAGAGGCTGCATACGCCGATACAATCACTGTAATATTCCTTGAAAATGATGTGAGGGACAGGGTGCATGTAATGTGTGTGTGCGTGTGTGTAACGTGTGCGTGTGTGACGTGCATGTGCCTGTGTGTACGTGCAAATTACAGTCATTATTATTAAATCATCGCATCGGCTGGTGATGACTAATTTCCTCAGTTATATTTCCTTGAAAATTAGGATATCCCTGAGAGTATCAGGGACAGGCTCAGACAGTCCTTGGTTTATGCCCTGTCTCCTATAGAACGCGGGCCGTTACTATATGCTGTATCACCTGTAGGCTCGCAGGGCCCAAGTCTCTGCCACGGAGAGCCTGGGGTACGCGCGTAATGAATATAAGGGGTGCAGCGCCTCCACCTGCGACAGCTCCCGCCAGAGGGGGAGTGGGTCCTCGCAGGACGTATACACGTAAATACCAACACACGGCAGAATAACTTAACCAATCGACTTTACTTGCATGAATACGCTTACACATATACAGGTCAGCGGCCCTCCCTAGCGGAGACACTCTACTCGCGTCACGGCGGACGCCAACCCTCCCGTATCCCTCCACCGGGCTATCCCACCCCGTGTCCAATCCCCAAGGGATAAGTCCTCCCACCCTACAGTGAGTCAGATGTATGTGTATATATGAGTGTGACTGCGCAGCCACTGTGTCCCGAATGAATTGATGGTACCGTTGGTGCACTTGTAGAAATACCTGCCGGGTACTCCGATACCCGGTACCACTACAATCTTCACAAAGGCTCCGTACGAGGTAGATATTGTCCTCACACCCACGTGGCTATCCAGGGCGATCCCACCCGGACACTCGTGGTTGACTAGCGGGGTCTGAGCCCAGTCAATTAGAACAGTCCAGCTCCGATCGTGTGGTACTAACGGGAATCTGGAACCTCACTATGGCGGTCCCTAGCTCGGCTTATCTCTACTGGGACTCAGGGCCTAACTGGGCCTGGGGCATGCGGCGGTAAACCTCCCCTGCACCGAAGCTCCGTCTCCTCTCCAGCCAGCTCTGATACAACGTGCGCGCTACCACCTCCCTTTCCTCCTCCAGAACTCAACCCATTGGCTCAATCCTATCACGGGGTCTTCGCGGGTGCTACTGGGACAGGTGTCTCGCTACCTCCCTCCAATTAGAACTCTCCTCCTTCGCGGGCTTTGGCAAAACACGTCTGCGCAAGCGCAACCTCTGGCTAGGTTAGACCTTACGGATGCCAACCAGAACATGGCGTCTTGCATGACGCGGAGCCTCCCTACTGGAGTACTCTCTCTATGCGCCCCACCCCTCCCCCATACCAAGGGTGAAAAAGGGAATCCCGGCTACATATGTAATGTAGAGTATTTTTTATTTATAAAAAAACAAAACATATTTACAAACATATCAATACAAAAGCAACAAACTTAAATTAAAATATACCATTTTTTCAGAATATTTACACTGTATACAGAAAGTATTTCCACACTTATATCTGAACACCCGCCCATCTTCTCTCCCAGGACTTTGTATCCCACCTGACTCTCTCCCCCTGCTTTATTTTCTTTACCTGCTCTATAACCTGTCCCCCTGCACAGGTAACAGGCACAAGAACCTTTTCTGCGGAGAGAAGACTGCGGGTGATCCACAACCTGTATTTCACACGTGCATTGATTAACACCACTGTGCTACCGCTGTAACCCTGCGAGTGATCCCTAAACACACCGTACACTATCTCACAATAGTTTTGACCCTTTAAATCTGGCATCCGTAATGAGGCGGCCATGCCTTCCCACATCTCCACTGCGTAGGGCACTCCAGGAGGAGGTGCTCCATCGTCTCCAAGATCCCAGCACAGGAACCTCGGGGGCAGTTCCTATCCGCTATGTTTTTATATTTTAAATTTGCTCTTACATATAGACGCCCAGACGGTATCCTGCACCCAGAGAGGGATTCTTGGGTCTAATAGATTCTGTAAGGCCTCTTTCTGGTCCTCTATATCACAGTGTTTCAGATCTAATTGTGAGACACATATTCTGCTCAATACTACCCAGTACAATTTTTTCCTGGGAACAGAAGTAATTTCCCGAGCAGTTATTTTACATATATTTAAGAATTTGTACATAATCCTCATATATTCTGGCATATATACATCTTTTACAATAATTCTTTTAACAGGTTTGCCATCTAGCCAGTTTTGAAGGGGGGACACCCACTTCCTAAAATATATATACCAAAACTGGTTATCTCTGTTGAGAAAATTCTGCAAATTAAAACATACAAAAATGAGAGAAAAAAATAATACCGGGTTCACCATTCCCAAACCGCCTTTCTCTCTCGGCAAATAGGTAATATCTCGCTTTAACACGTTCACACGATTTCCCCAGAGCAGTTGAAAAAAAAGGCTATATAAAGTAACAGTAATTTCCGCAGGGGGAGGAAATACAAAACTTAAATACACAAAAATAGGTATCAAAAAGATCTTAATCATTTTAACTTTTTCTCTATGTAACGGTTTTTGTGAACCGGCCTGACCCACCCAATCTCACATTGGCCCCTGTGGTCTAACCGGCCCCCATTACAGTGTGGTAGTGTCTGGTGGTGCACCTGTTGGCAACAGGACTCCCGAGTCTCCCGCATGATGGTGTGTGGGGAGGACCCGTCCAGACAGGCAGCTGAGGTAGTGTGCTGAGTCTCACCTAGTTCCAGTGCAGCGCCTCCACCTCATCAGGGTCCCTGCGTCCGCAAGGGGATGATCCTGTTGAGGAACTCCTCCGTGGTGCTCCTCTCTGTACATTCACTCCACACATGTACACGAGAGGGTTTGTGAATGAGAACATCTTTATTGAGTGATGTGGGCTAGCTGCCCCTCACCGTATATTCTTAGCCACTCATTCTGCCGTCAGTGCCTCCCTTTAAAAAGGTGTATCTCTCCTTAGATAGGGATTCCCTATCCCCGCAGGGATCACTGCCCTGTGCCAGGTCCCTGGACACAGTCTCCTCTATGGTTACTATAACATAACTTTCAGTCTCTTAGGCTAGTACTTGAACTTGGGCTCCTGCCAGAACTCCTCCTCTTGGCAGAGCTGAACGCAGATCTAACTTTAGACTCAGTGCTGTGCCTTATGTATACTCTGGAAGCTGACACACCTCTGACATCACTAACCATGGAGTCAGAGCATGTGACTACTCCCATCCATACACAGGGCACTCCACCAGGGTGTGAGGGCAAACCTCCATAATTACTGCTGGCATGCCCACAACTTACCAGGCCTTACTGTCAGCAGGAGAGATGACTGTAGCCATTTTACATGACCGCTACATCTAAAAGAGAATTTCCACTTCTTCCACCGTTCTACCTTTACCTTACAGATGTTCAGTTTCTCCTTCCAGTTGTGAACACCAGAATTCTCTTTTCCAAAATAAATCCCTAAAACTTTAAAAGAGGCATTGTCTATCTGAATATCCTCAGGTAGACTAAAGGGGTTTTTCTCTTTTCCTAACCAGCAGGCCACAGACTTATCCTGATTCACCCGGGAGTTGGAAACATTTGAGTATTTATTTATTTCCTGGTTAACACCTTCAAATGAACTTTTTGAGGCAACATAAATACAAACGTCGTCTGCATACGCCTGGCACTTAACTCGCCCTCCGTGTTGGGGACCCTCACAGGGTACGGCTTGAATGTGACTGTTCTGCTCCAGGTGTCTTAAAAAGGGGTCTATGGAGAAGATGTATAATAGGGGGCTCAGCGGGCAGCCCTGTCTAACACCCGACTTTATGGCAAAAGATTCCCCTACCCAGCCATTAATGACCGGTCTTCCATAAGCTCCTTCATACAGCAGAGCCAGTTTCTCCACAAAGGTATCTGGGAAACCATATCTTTCCAGAGTTTTAAAAAGATAGTCATGATCCACCCTATCGAAGGCTTTGGCCTGGTCAAGATTTAACAGGTACCCCGACAGACCTCCATTCCTGCCCATCTCAAACATCTCCCTGATGTTAATTAAGTTATTAGCGATGTTCCTTCCCTTAATGGCACAGGATTGGGAACTCGTTATCACCTTCTCAGCAATGTTACTAATCTGATTTATAAGGATCTTCGCTAAGATTTTATAATCATTGTTTAGTAAGGCTATTGGTCGCCAACTTTTTAATTCTTTCGGATCCCCTTTCTTATATAATAAGGTTAACAGGGATTCACGCTGAGAGTGAGAGAGACCTATCCCTCCCAGAGAAGCATTATAAACGTTTGCCAATATTTCAGCTAAAACCTCACGGAAAACTTTATAAAATTCAGCAGTGATTCCATCTGCCCCGGGGGTTTTATTACCTGAGAGGGTCTTAATTGCATTAGACACTTCCCTTGCTGTGATTGGGGAGTCTAAGACTATCATGGACCAGTTCATCCTCCGAAACTGATGGGGACAATTGACAAGAATCCAATCCTGGCCATTTCTACAGGATCCATGGTTTTTTTTGCTAAAAAACTCTGGCCTAACACATACCTTGACAACGTGTAGTCAATCTCAATCTTTACTAGTTTACACCACACACCACCGCCCTGTGCAACTTTAGGCCACATATAACCTTCTTTTAGTTTGGTTTTACAATTTTTTCAAGGGATCTGGAGAATAAACCCACAGCCATACCAAAATGTGCTTCTCAATAATATGTTAGAGGATACCGTCTCATATGCAATACCTCATACTTTCCTTACAACACCCCTATACTGCTTCAGAATTCACTTCTTGACCATTCTGCATCTTCCGTATACAGTTCAGCATTTAGAAAAGAAGCCCCCCCTGGATGAGAAGGACCAGAATATTTCTTGTACCTCGCCTGGTCTTGTTCAGACCTTAGGTTTCTTAAAAATCTTTTAATGTCTTTTTTTAGTGACCTCCCACCCAATGCACGCTTGGGATACTAGAAACTTGTGTGGATACACCATCTCCTTGAAGAACTGTAGAAACTTTCTCTTACGTCTCCTCCTTAACATGAGGAGTTTCATCTTCCAAACACTGCGACCTAGAATCACATATGATTCTAAGAATTGTAGAGACATCAATCCTTTAGAAGATCATGGTCAGAATATTCTACAGGCGACAATCTGCAGCCTGGCGTATTTTTTAGTTGCCCTCACATATCAAACCTTTCTTTCTGCTGTTCTCCTCCCCAACACATATGTAACCCTGGATTATGTGTGTTGTAAGAAAAATCTATAAACATCACGTACATTAGCCTGTTTACACATATCATTAAAACACTGTATCATATTCCAATACTTCTCTACCGCTCGCCACGGTCCATATATTTCGAGGTCACACAATTACAATCACCCCCTAGAACGAACCTTGGATGTATAGAGGTTTAACCAAACCAAACAACTCCCTTCTTTGTTTTTTCTTTTTTGTTGTAGCCATACACATTAATTAATCTGTGCTTGACATTCTGGAATGACACATCTAGGATAAGACATCGGCCTGGGCTCAAATCAATCACTTTTTCACACTGGAAGTCATATCCCTTGAATAGAAACCCCACCCCATCACACAGGTCAGGGCCGTAGGACCAAAAAGATGCACCGCTTGTCCATTCCGCGGAAACTGCCAAAATTTCCCTAAGGGACGAGAGTCTGGTTTCCTGCAGGAATAAAATGTCAAAGTCTAGGTCCTTGAAAGCGTTATAAGCCAGCGAACGTCTCTTCCTGGTTTTTATGGAGTTAACATTTAAAGACCCTACTTTTAGAGGTTTGAGGGAGGGATGTGTCATTCTGAGTTGATGTTGTTACACTCCACATGTCCTCTATTTGTGCTTTTTCCCCTTCGTTCTCCCTTTGCCAGGCGATGACCCTCTTTTGTTGGAAGGCGGCCTCATCTCCACGTCCTGTGAAGCTATAGTTTTATCACTTTTACTGTCCGTCTTTGGGGTAACGGTTGTACCTATGACAGTGGATCCTGCGGGTTGTTCCACCTCCATCCTGTTGATGTTTTGAGGAGATGGTTCCTCCTGGGAATTCCTCGTTGCTTCTGCATCTGGGGCTTTCTGGATACTCGGTTTCTCTTTTTCCTGCTGTTCCTCTTCTTCCTGATCTTCCACCCTATCAGCCCAGGACTTTTGTAGTGGCTGAAACATGTTCCGTATCTTTAGGCGGTCAATCACTGCAGTAAGGTCATTTTTTTTAAATTCTTGTACAAGCTCAACTGCACGAGGGTTGTCCTTACTTGCTGGCTTTGCAGCTATGGGAGTTTTCTTCCGGGACTTCTGAACCTCCCTTGTGGATCCTCCTGCTTCCTCATCATCAGCCACTGCTTCTAGATTTTCTGGAGCAGGAAGTGCCTTCTGGCTTTGTTCTTTTGTGCTTTCAAGGGGCATCTCCATCTCACGCCTCTCCTGGTGCACTGGTTCCTCTTGGGAGTCTTTGTTCTGTGCGGTCAGAGAAGAGAGGGGATTACTTCTGGTGTCCTCTCTTTCTACTGTGATTTGACTGCGGATTTCCTTTAAAACCTCCTCAATCGGACGCAAACCCATGGAGTCCCTCCTCTCTGCAGCTGGCCTCTGTGCCTCGGAGTGCAGGTCTTTGTCCACCTCTGTTGTAGGGTGCTGCAGAACATACTCCTGTGCTTGATTGTGTTGGGCATGGGGACACACATTGTATGAATGCCCACTTCTTGGGCACAAGTTGCACAAAATGTTGTTCTTACATTCATTTCGGTGGTGCCCCAAATCTTTGCATAGGCTGCATCTGATCTTGTTACACCCTGATGAAAAGTGTGATCTGGATCCACACTTAAAGCAACATTTGGGCTGCCCACGGTAGAAACACCTTCCTCTTTCATTTCCAATGTATAGGAAGTTTGGCAAGTGTGTCACAGTGTTATCTGCACACACCAGTTTCACCTCAAACTGAGATCCTCCATTCCAGTATTCACCATTCTACAGCTTCCTTGGTCCTTTGAGTATGTCACACTGGCGCTTCAGCCAGAACTCAATGTCAGCCACTGGGATAGATTCGTGGTCAAAGATAATATTCACTATCACAGTCTCAGGCTTAGATATCGCTGTGGCCTCAAAAGACTTCCACTCAGGGCTGCTACTCACTGCTTTGTATCTCTCCCAGAATTTCTCAAGGTGGGTGGAGGTCTTAAAACTGATATAGTATGGTGAATAAGGGCCATGCAGGAGGTGTAAACATCCTCTGGGGCAAAACGCAAAGATTTCTTTAGTAGTGTATTCCCCACATAATCAAAACCTGGATCTTTCTCTCTTGGGGCCTCATGCAGAGAGCAGCGCTATGCAGAATTGGAGAGGGGGAAATTTTTTACCTTTTTTGGAGAGTTTTTATGTCCATATGCAGAAAGGGCAGAAAACTGCCTTTCTGCATATGGAGAGTTTCAACCAGCGCTATTAGCGCTGTTCAAACTACTGGGGAAAAAATCGCGTTTTTTTTTTTTTCCCCTCTCCACCGGCCGTTTGCGGTCATCTCTTCATGAGGCCCTTGGTCCCAGAAATGTCAGTCTCACCACATTCCTTCTTCTTAAAGGGTTTCTTATGGGAATAGTGGGAAAGAATTTCAAACCTTTCAGTGATTTCCATGCGTTTTGCTGTGAATCACTGGGTTTGGCTGGTTCTGTATTTTCCTGGCAGCTGAAACCTGATCCAGACTATCAGTGCTGATTGCAGGCACCAGGTACAGCTGATTTTCCTCTCTCAGTGAGGTTTCCCCTCTCTGGCAATCTGACTCCCCTGCAGCCTCTGTGTGTGTCTCCCTGCAGCCTCTGTGTGTGTCTCCCTGCAGCCT
>WSYH01010328.1:0-12473 GCA_036426205.1 Ascaphus truei | reverse complement strand
TCCTCTTTGTGTGGTCTCCCCAGCCTCTGTGTGTGTCCCCTGCGCCTCTGTGTGTCTCCCGTGCAGGCCTCTGTGTGTGTTCCCTGCAGCCTCTGTGTGGTCCTCCCTGGCAGCCTCTGTGTGTGTCTCCCGGCAGCCTTCTGTGGTGTCTCCCTGCACCTCTGGTTTGTGTCGCCCTGCAGCCTCTGTGTGTGTCTCCACTGCAGGCCTCTGTGTGGTGTCTCCCTGCGCCCTCGTGTGTGTCTCCCATGCAGCCTCTGTGGTCTCCCCCTGCAGCCTTGTGTGTGTCTCCCTGCAGCCTCTGTGTGGTGTCTCCCTGCAGCCTCTGTGTGTGTCTCCCCTCAGCCTCTGTGTGTGTGTTCAGCAGCTGAGAGTTGTTCCAGGTTAGCGTGCTGTTTCAGGTACCTGTGTAATCTGTGTATCTGTCAGGGCGGTAACCCTTTCTGGCTCCACAGTTTAGGCTCCATTGCCTCTTCAGAGTTTATTGCAATGTCTCTGAGTGAGAAGAAAGTTTCTCAGGGTCTCTTTTCCATTGTTTCTGTCTCTGCTCTCTGCTGTCTGCATGTCCTGTTTTGCCTCCTGACTGACTCCTGCTTGCAATCAATCCTCATGTAGGGCTGTCAGCCTCAGTTTCCACGTGCTGAGTCTGAACTCTCAGCTCGGTTTCCATGTGCTGAGGACTCCTAGCCTCTCTCTCCTTGGCAACATTCAGCCCCTGCTTGGGTTTTGGGCACTTTGCTATAAGGCTTGTTTATCTGCCTGCTCTCTCTTGCCCGCCGCCTCTCTTTCCAGCTCAGCCTCTCTTTCTTTTTGCCTTCAGGTTATACATTACTTTGCTCTTAGGTATTTACTGCTCTGGGTTTGTATGTACTTTCCCCCCGGACAGAACCACACCCTCCCCTGTTCCTTGTTTCCTCCTCCCCGTTCCTTCCTGCTCAGCAATCCTCTTTCCTCTTGTCTTTTCTCTCTGAATTCTCCTCAATTCTCTTTCGTTTTGCAAAAGATCTCAGTGTCAGTAATATCCAGGCCACAGCCCCGGGTTCCCAGTTCACCTGCCCCAGCCCACCACCCCCTCCTGGTCGACGGCATGCTGAGCCCCAACAGAACAGCCTCTCTCTGCAAGGGTGACCCTGACTGCAGAGTATCAGGGACAGGTTCAGACAGTCCTGGGTTGTATTGTTTTAAGGTGACCTCCTGACTGTCAGAGTATCGGGACAGGTTTCAACATCCTGGGTTTATATGTAATTTAGTGACCTCCTGACTGCAGAATATCAGGGACAGGCTCAGACAGTTCCTGGTTTTATATGTAATTAAGGGTGACTTTCCTGGCTGCAGATTATCAGGACAGTCTCCGACAGTCCTGGCTTTATATACTGGGGTCATACAGGTTGCATCCAGTGGGTGTACCAAAAGGTAGACCACGGATAGAGGATGATCGATCCTCCCTGTCACCAGTGGCCGCTTGTGTCACACGCCTGCTGCTACTTTCACTGTCCTGGATGACGTCAGACCCCTAGCTGATGCAGCTCCCATAATGCTCATTGCAGGGGACTCGGGCATTGTGTCCTCTCTCTAATCAGGGCCAGGGGTCTGGGTACACTCAGCGTCAGTGGCACTGAAGCTGCAGCAGTTTGATGGCAAGGTGAGTGACCAGCACTGTCTGTATACACACCCTTTCTAACCATTTCTGAAGAGCATGTATGTAATGATGTATGCATGATGTAATCATGTATGTATGCATGTATGTATGAGGATCCAATGCGCCACTCAACATCCAGATGATATAGAAATGAAATAAAAAACACAATAGTGTATTCTGTAAGTATTCGATATATATATAAAAGATGGTTAATGCACTCACATTTAGTAAGGTAAAACAGGCATCTCGGTTAATCAGTTTAGCCAAACGTTGTTGTAAGAAACGTCGGGAAGTCAGGTGTACTTTTATATAATCTCTGACGACAGGATATTCCCACATCTGCCAGTCAGCAGGTATTATGCGGATATAGAGAAATAGAAACCACCACTGTTGTATACTGTTAACAGATAATATTCTATAACTATATAGAATAAATCAACCTCACATTGTGTGTAGTGATATTACGCCTTAGGTTGTTAAGAGTAACCAACTTTGATGTCATCTGGAATCACAGGAAAAATCCCAGACACAAATCATCCGCCCCCCAGTTGACCACCCACCGTGGTATAATCTACATTGACTTAAAGCATTGCTCTGTTGACCACTGCTCACTATCTCTGTTAACTCCCTCTCTGCTGGTGCCTTCTGCAAAGCTTTCCTCTCCTCGCTCTGTGCTGGTGAATGTGTCAGAACTTGTGATATTAAAGCTACGTTCAAGCTGTTGTAGTTATTATATATATTATTTTTTTTTCCCCATTCAATATGTGCATCAATACAACTCTGCACACTGACACGAGTGATTTAGTATGGCAAGTGGGCGCGCAAAACTTATTGCGGCGCCCCGCCCCCCCCCCCCCTGCCTGCTCTCCCAGGCGCCCCCCCACCTTACCTTTGCCAGGGTCGTGTGACGTCACTTCTCGCGGCATCATTTGACGTCACGTTTCGTGGCAACCATGTTGTCATGCCGACGCCTGACACCCACACTTCTAAACCGCGATAAGCATGCAGGGGCCTCTTGCGGTCCCCCTACATTTAAATGCCTTGTGGGAAGCGTGCGGGACCCTCTGCAATCACCCCCCATCCCCCCCGGAGTATTGCGCAACGCTGAGCTGCAGATCAACTCCGTCATCCTGTAATCGATCGCTTGCCTCCGGGTTATTAATTCAGTTCTTGCACAGCATTCTGGGCTACGTAGTCCGTGGAATATGAATTGACTGGGCTAGTTACTAGACACACTCGTTCACTGCTGAGAGAGAGGAGGCGGACTCAAGATCCCAGAGCCTATAAGAAGGGCAAGGTGTACATCACTTTGGGAAATGCTTCCTACATAGATAACATTAAAACAATGTCTTTATAAAACTAAGTATTTTCTCAGTACAGAAACTGATTTATTTACAAAGAACACCATGTAGGATATTACTTGAAACTGCTGCTGAAGCTGCCTCCCGCTAGTGCGCATCATCAGGGCAGCGCTTGCGGCGGTTACACATGTGTGTGTGGGTATAATGTATATATATTATATTAACTTGATATTATACAGACATACCACACACACACATATGCTTTATTATCCTGATGTGGTATATTTTCAGGTGTACGTATACTGCTGATGAAGCGCTTGGTACAATGCATGGCGGCTATAATAAATAAAGATTCTAATACAAGTGAAGGACGAAAAGGTTAAGAGTGAGTCCCCGCTGCGCGCTGAAGCTGCCTCATGCATGGAGAGCAACTCCACAACCATAGCAGCACGGGTGTGTGGGTTTGTCCTACAACTAAGGTCGTTCTGAAGCAGCGCGGGGCTGCGGGTATTGAAGCGCGCTGGAAGATCTGTTTTTTTTTTTTGTACTTAAGCGACCGGGATGCGCCCGAGACACAGCTTGACGGGGAACTAACATCACATACATACATATAATACAACCGCAGGAGAGATCGCCTGCTATGGTATAGTATCACCAGCGAGCACCCATGTGGGCTTCTGTTGCAATAGGTGTGTTTGAAGATGGGTCTAAAGATGGCGAGAGAGGGTGCTATCGCATATTGAGGGGAGGACGGCGGGTGGATGGGAAGGGGAGAAAGTGAGAAAGGAGAAGATGTAGATAGATATGGTGAGAGAGAGAAAGGGGGAAAGTGAGAAGAAATCTGAATTTTTTTTTTTTTTCTTTTTAAACACCGAGTGGTGGCCATCGGGGTTAGTGCATCCTGAGGTTGTTGTTTTAGTGGTCATCACTTGTGGGTGTTTGGGTATCTTGGTGGGTGTTAGTGTCATACCCTTGTGGGTTTTAGTGGCCATCCTTGTGGGTGTTTAGTGCCAGTTGGGGTATGGCCATCCTTGTGGAGTGGCAGCGGTTCAGTTGAAGGCCAAACGAACGAGGTAGAGAAGAGAATGTATAACCACCCATTGTTCTTTCTTTGCAGGGCCACGCTTAAAGCCGCTGTAAAGATAAGCATCTTGTATGAACTCTGCATGGCTTTGGGGGCGCCCAGAGCAGGTTTTGGGGCCACTTTGATGCCGACCTCTCCCTCTTGCGTCCGTCTGCACCCTCGCCTGTCAATGTGTGAATGCAACAGCTCCGGCTCTGTCCAGAAGCCTGCCAGAAGGTGAGGAGTCCGAGTGTGAGACTTGCACAACAGCAATAAGGTACTCAGGAGCTGGGCTTGGTGTTAGGGAGGCAGGGTCGTATAGGGTACTCAGGAGCTGGGTCTGGGTTTAGGGAGTCAGGGTACTAAGGTCTCAGGTGTCTGGGGCTCGTGTTAGGGAGCAGGGTATAAGGTTCTCAGGCTGGTGTTAGAGCAGGGTAATAAGGTACTCAGGAGCTGGGCCAGGTAGGAGATAGCATACCTATAGGGCGCCGGTCGAGGGATAAATAGCGGTACTCAGGATGGCTGGGGGGGTGTCTAATTACATGGTGGGTGTTAGGGAGGCAGATAATAAGGTACTACAGGGGGCTGGTGGAAGGGAGAGGGTAATAGAGTACTTCAGGAGCTGGGCATGGTGATGTGAGAGCAGGGCATAATAAGGTACGTCAGGATGGTCGGTGTTAGGGAGCAGGGTCAATAAGGTACTCAGGAGTGAGCTGGGCGTTTAGGGAGCAGGGGTAATAAGGTACTCGAGGAGCTGGATCGGATGTTTAGGGAGAGGTTAAATAAGGGTATCAGGAGGCTGAGCCTCTTGTAGTTAGGGAGGAGGGTAATAAGGCTCTCGGGCTGGTCTGTCATGCTTAGGGGAGAGGGTTTAATGGTACTCAGGAGCTGTAGTGTTAGGGAGCAGGGTAATAAAGGCTACTCAGGTGCTGGCTATCGTGTTAGGGGAGCAGGGTAATAAAGGTACTCAGGGCTGGTGTTAGTGAGCAGTAGGAGTACTCAGTAGTATCGTGTTCAGTGGAGCAGGGTAAGGGGTCTCAGGGGGGATAGGAGACGAGGGTATCATGTACTCAGGCTGGTGTTAGGAAGCAGGTTAAGGTAATCAAGGTACTGCAGGTGGTTAGGGAGCAAGTAATAAAGGTTACTCAGGGGGTTTTAGGTAAGTCATGAGTAATAAGGGTACTGCGGCTGTGGTAGGAAAGCAGAGTAACATAAGGTAATCGGGCTGGTGTAGGAAGGTAGCAGGCGGAGGAGCAGGCTGTATGTGACCTCTCCACACTCTCCCTCAGATCCCATTCGACGCTCTCTGGAGATATCAGACCGCAGCTGGTGGCGCAGCGGAGATGGAAGGCATCGTTAGCGACTATGGTGCGGAGCCAGAGTGAGATGGAGAAATGACAGCTAAGGAATTACTATGGGGGGACAACAGCAGCCACAAAAGTGTGACCCCACAGGCGTCTGGGGAAGGGGGCGAGGGAGGGCCTGTGTGTTCTGTACGGGGGAGTAGTGCTGGAGTTCGGCGGGCTACGGACGGGTTTATTACATTAGTATTTAATCTCTGAGGGCCTCCTCCCACACACCGTACCGTTATTTCTTGCCGCAGGTGTCCAGGTGCTTCAGCCCAGACTGCAGCACAGGTACCACTCAACCGCCTCCTTCTTATGGTTGCTCCTTCTACCCTCTGTCATGTCTCCATCGATACACCCACCTAAACTCTCCAGGCGCGCGGCGAATTTGAAGGGGAAAAAAAAAAAATGGCGCTTTTTTTTAAACTTGCCGGTTTCTGCCTTTCTGAAGGCAGAATCCGCCAATTAATGCCGCTTTCACTTTTTGCGCTGCTCTCTGCATGAGGCCCTTGGTCCCAGAAATGTCAGTCTCACCACATTCCTTCTTCTTAAAGGGTTTCTTATGGGAATAGTGGGAAAGAATTTCAAACCTTTCAGTGATTTCCATGCGTTTTGCTGTGAATCACTGGGTTTGGCTGGTTCTGTATTTTCCTGGCAGCTGAAACCTGATCCAGACTATCAGTGCTGATTGCAGGCACCAGGTACAGCTGATTTTCCTCTCTCAGTGAGGTTTCCCCTCTCTGGCAATCTGACTCCCCTGCAGCCTCTGTGTGTGTCTCCCTGCAGCCTCTGTGTGTGTCTCCCTGCAGCCTCTGTGTGTGTCTCCCTGCAGCCTCTGTGTGTGTCTCCCTGCAGCCTCTGTGTGTGTCTCCCTGCAGCCTCTGTGTGTGTCTCCCTGCAGCCTCTGTGTGTGTCTCCCTGCAGCCTCTGTGTGTGTCTCCCTGCAGCCTCTGTGTGTCTCCCCCTGCAGCCTCTGTGTGTGTCTCCCTGCAGCCTCTGTGTGTGTCTCCCTGCAGCCTCTGTGTGTGTCTCCCTGCAGCCTCTGTGTGTGTCTCAGCAGCTGAGAGTTGTTCCAGGTTAGCAGTGCTGGTTTCAGGTACCTGTGTAATCTGTGTATCTGTCAGGGCGTTAACCCTTTCTGGCTCACAGTTTAGCTCCATTGCCTCTTCAGAGTTTATTGCAATGGTCTCTGAGTGAGAAGAAAGTTTCTCAGGGTCTCTTTCCATTGTTTCTGCCTCTGCTGCTGTCTGCAATGTACCTGTGTTTGCCTCCTGACTGACTCCTGCTGCAATCACCTCATGTAGGAGGCTGTCAGCCTCAGTTTCCACGTGCTGAGGACTCTCAGCCTCGGTTTCCATGTGCTGAGGACTCCTAGCCTCTCTTCCCTTGGCACATTCAGCCCCTGCATTGGGTTTGGGCACTTTGCTATAAGGCTTGTTTATCTGCCTGCTCTCTCTTGCCGCCCGCCTCCTCTTTTCCAGCTCAGCCTCTCTTTTCTTTTTGCCTTCAGTTATAACATAACTTTGCTGCTGGGATTTACTGCTCTGGGTTTGTATACACCCTGATGAAAAGTGTGATCTGGATCCACACTTAAAAGCAACATTTGGGCTGCCCACGGTAGAAACACCTTCCTCTTCATTTCCAATGTATAGGAAGTTTGGCATGTGTGTCACAGTGTTATCTGCACACAACAGTTTCACCTCAAACTGAGATCCTCCATTCCAGTATTCACCATTCTACAGCTTCCTTGGTCCTTTGAGTATGTCACACTGGCGCTTCAGCCAGAACTCAATGTCAGCCACTGGGTAGATTCGTGGTCAAAGATAATATTCACTATCACAGTCTCAGGCTTAGAATATCGCTTGTGGGCCTCAAAGATTCCACTCAGGGCTGCTACTCACTGCTTTGTATCTCTCCAGAATTTTCACCAGTGGGTGGAGGTCTTAAAAACTGATATAGTATGGTGAATAAGGATGCAGGAGGGTTGTAAACATCCTCTGGGGCAAAACGCAAAGATTTCTTTAGTAGTGTATTCCCACATAATCAAAACCTGGATCTTTCTCTCTTGGGGCTCAATGCAGAGAGCAGCGCTATGCAGAATTGGAGAGGGGGAAATTTTTTACCTTTTTTGGAGAGTTTTTATGTCCATATGCAGAAAGGGCAGAAAACTGCCTTTCTGCATATGGATGGAGTTTCAACCAGCGCTATTAGCGCTGTTCAACTACTGGGGAAAAAATCCGTTTTTTTTTTTTTTTTTCCCCTCCCCACCGCCGCGGAGCGCCAGCTGCTTGGTGGAGAGGGAAAAGTGTTGAAAATCGCGCCATTTTTTTGCCGCGAACAGCCACTAGATGGCGATCGGGCTCTCTGCATACGGCAGAGAAAAAAACTGGAAGAATTTAAACTCTCCAGGCGCGCGAGCGAATTTGAAGGGGAAAAAAAAAAAAATGGGCGCTTTTTTTTAAACTTGCCGGTTTCGCCTTTCTGAAGGCAGAATCCGCCAATTATGCCGCTTTCACTTTTTGCGCGCTCTCTGCATGAGGCCCTTGGTCCCAGAAATGTCAGTCTCACCACATTCCTTCTTCTTAAAGGGTTTCTTATGGAATAGTGGGAAAGAATTTCAAAACCTTTCAGTGATTTCCATGCGTTTTGCTGTGAATCACTGGTTTGGCTGGTTCTGTATTTTTCCTGCAGCTGAAACCTGATCCAGACTATCAGTGCTGATTGCGCACCAGGTACAGCTGATTTTCCTCTCTCAGTGAGGTTTCCCCTCTCTGTGGAATCTGACTCCCCTGCAGCCTCTGTGTGTGTCTCCCTGCAGCCTCTGTGTGTGTCTCCCTGCAGCTCTGTGTGTGTCTCCCTGCAGCCTCTGTGTGTGTCTCCCTGCAGCCTCTGTGGTGTGTCTCCCTGCAGCCTCTGTGTGTGTCTCCCTGCAGCCTCTGTGTGGTCTCCCCCTGCAGCCTCTGGTGTGTCCTCCTGCAGCCTCTGTGTGGTCTCCCTGAGCCTCGTGTGTGTGTCCCTGCAGCCTCTGTTGTGTCTCTCCTGCAGCCTCTGTGTGTGTCTCACTGCAGCCTCGTGTGTGTGTTGTCTCCCTGCAGACTTGTGTGTGTTCCCTGCAGCCTCTGTGTGTGTCTCCCTGCAGCCTCTGTGGTCGTCCCCTGCAGCCTGTGGTGTCTCCCTGCAGCCTCTGTGTGTGTCTCCCTGCAGCCTCTGTGTGTGTCTCCCGCGGCTCTGTTGTGTTCAGCAAGCTGAGAGTTGGTTCCAGTTAGCGTGCTGTTTCAGGTACCTGTGTAATCGTGTATCTGTCAGGGCGTTAACCCTTTCTGGCTCACCGTTTAGCTCCATTGCCTCTTCAGAGTTTATTGCAATGGTCTCTGAGTGAGAAGAAAGTTTCTAGGGTCTCTTTTCCATTGTTTCTGCCTCTGCATGCTGTTCTGCAATGCCTGTGTTCCTCCTGACTGACTCCTGCTGCAATCACACCTATGTGGAGGGCTGTCAGCCTCAGTTTCACGTGCTGAGGACTCTCAGCCTCGGTTTCCATGTGCTGAGGAACTCCTAGCCTCTCTTCCCTTGGACACATTCAGCCCCTGCATTGGGTTTGGGCACTTTGCTATAGGCTTGTTTATCTGCCTGCTCTCTCTTGCCGCCCCGCCTCTTTTTCCAGCTCAGCCTCTCTTTCTTTTTGCCTTCAGGTTATAACATTACTTTGCTGCTGGGATTTACTGCTCTGGGTTTGTATGTTACTTTCCCCGGACAGAACCAGCACCTCCCCTGTTCCTTGTGTCTCTTCCTCCGTTCCTTCCTGCTCAGCAATCTCTTTCTCTCTTGTCTTTTCTCTCTGAATTCTCCTCAATTCTCTTTCCGTTTGCAAAAGATCCTCAGTGTCAGTAATATCCAGGCCACAGCCCCTGGGGTTCCCAGGTTCACCTGCCCCAGCACCACCACCCCCTCCTGGGTCTGAGGCCATGCTGAGCCCAAACAGACACAGCCTCTCTCTGCAAGGGTGACCTCCTGACTGCAGAGTATCAGGGACAGGTTCAGACAGTCCTGGGTTTATATGTAATTTAAGGTGACCTCCTGACTGCAGAGTATCAGGGACAGGTTTCAGACAGTCCTGGGTTTATATGTAATTTAAGGTGACCTCCTGACTGCAGAATATCAGGGACAGGCTCAGACAGTCCTGGGTTTATATGTAATTAAGGGTGACTTTCCCTGGCTGCAGATTATCAGGGACAGGCTCAGACAGTCCTGCTTTATATCCTGGGTCATACAGGTTGCATCCAGTGGTGTACAAAAGGAACCACCTGGGTTTATAGAGATGATGATCCTCCCTGTCACCAGGTGGCGCTGTGTCACACGCCTGCTGCTACTTTCACTGATCCTGGATGACGTCAGACCCCTAGCTGATGGCAGCTCCCATAATGGCTCATGTGCAGGACTCTGGGCATTGTGTCCTCTTCTATCAGGGCAGGGGTCTGGGTACACTCAGCTCAGTGGCACTGAAGCTGCAGCAGTTTGCAGGGTGAGTGACCAGCACTGCTCTGTAACACCCTCTTCTAACCATTTCTGAAGAGCATGTATGTATGTATGTATGCATGTATGTATGCATGTATGTATGCATGTATGTATGAGGATCCAATGCGCACTCACATCCAGATGATATAGAAATGAAATAAAAAACACAATAGTGTAATTCTGTAAGTATTCGATATATATATAAAGATGGTAATGCACTCACATTTAGTAAGGTAAAACAGGCATCTCGGTTAATCAGTTTAGCCAAACTGTTGTTGAGAAACGTCGGGAGTCAGGGTACTTCTTATATAATCTCTGACGACAGGATATTCCCAACATCTGCCAGGCAGCAGGATATTATGCGGATATAGAGAAATAGACACACATAGTGTAATACTGTATATACAGATAATATTCTATAACTATATAGTATATCAACTCACATTGTGTGTAGTGATATTACGCCTTTAGGTTGTTAAAGTAACCAACTTTTGATGTCATCTGGAATCACAGGAAAAATCCCAGACAAAATCTCCGCCCCCCAGTTGCGCACCCCTGGTATAATCTACATTGAGCTTAAGAGCATTGCTCTGTTGACCACTGCATCACTATCTCTGTTAACTCCCTCTCTGCTGGTGCCTTCTGCAAAGCTTTGCTCTCCTCGCTCTGTGCTGGTGAATTGTGCAGAACATTGTGATATTAAAGCTACAGTTCAAGCTGTGTATTTATATATATATATATTTTTTTTTCCCCATTCAATATGTGCATCAATACAATCTGCACACTGACGAGTGTTTAGTTATGGCAGGGGCGCCAAAACTTTTTTGGCGGCCCCCCCCCCCCCCTGCCTGCTCTCCCCAGGGCGCCCCCCCACCTTACCTTTGCCAGGGTCGTGTGACGTCACTTGACTCGCGGCATCATTTGACGTCACGTTTCCGTGGCAACCATGTTGTCATGACCGACAGCCTGACACCACACTTCTAAACCACGATAAGCATGCAGGGGCCTCTTGCGGTCCCCCTACATTTAAATGCCTTGGGGAAGCGTGCGGGACCTCTGCAATCACCCCCCATCCCCCCGAGTTTGCGCAACGCTGAGCTGCAGATCAATCCGTCATCCTGTAATCGATCGCTTGCTCCGGGTTATTTAATTCAGTTCTTGCACAGCATTCTGGGCTACGTAGTCCTGGAATATGATTGACTGGGCAGTTACTAGATACACTCGGTTCACTGCTAGAGAGAGGGCGGAGCTCAAGAGCCAGAGCCTATAAGAAGGGGAAGGGGACATCACTTTGGAAATGCTTCCTACATTAGAAACATTAAAAATGTCTTTAAAACTTAAGTATTTTCTCAGTACAGAACTGATTTATTTCAAAGAAACACACATGTAGGATATTACTTGAACTGCTGCTTAAGGCTGCATCCCCGCTAGTGCTCAGCGGGCAGCGCTTGCGGCGGTTACACGTGTGTGTGTGTGTATATATGTATATATATATATATATATATATATATACATACATACACACACACACATATGCTTATTCTCATGATGTGGTATATTATGTCACGTGTGTTACTGCTGTGAAGCGCTGTGTACATGCATGGCGCTATATAAATAAAGATATACATACAAGTGAAGGACGGAAAAGGTTAAGGCTGAGTCCCCGCTGGCGCTGAGCGCGCTCATGCATGGAGAGCACTCCAAGCATGAGCGCCGGGTGTCCTACACGTACGTACGCACGCGCGCGGGCATTGCGGGTAGTTGAGCGCGCTGGAAAGTTAGTTTTTTTTTGTGTACTTAAGCGCGGGTGCGCCCGCGCACAGCGTGAGCGGGGACTTACTCACATACATACATATACATACACGCATGGAGAGATCGCCGGCTCTGTGTATAGTATCAGCCAGCGGAGCTACCCATGTGCTTCGTTAAAGAGGTGTGTTTTAAGATGGGTCTTAAAGATGGCGAGAGAGGGTGCTAGTCGCATATTGAGGGGAAGGACGGGGTGGATGGAGAAGGGGAGAAGTGAGAGAGAAGATGAGATTAGATGATGGTGAGAGAGAGGAAAGGGGGAAATGGAGAAATCTGATTTTTTTTTCTTTTCTAAACACGAGGTCCAGGTAGTGGCCATCCTTGTGGGTGTTTAGTGGCCATCCTTGTTGGTGTTTAGTGGCTATCCTTGTGGGTGTTTAGTGGCTATCCTTGTGGGTGTTTAGTGGCCATCCTTGTGGGTGTTTAGTGGCCAGCCTTGTGGGTGTTTAGTGGCCATCCTTGTGGGTGTTGGCAGCGGTCCAGTGGTGAAGGCCAAACGAAGAGGTTAGAGAGAGAATGTATTAACCCATTGTTCTTCTCTTTGCAGGGCCACGCTAAAGCGCTGTAAAGATAAGCATCTTGATGAAGCTCTGCAGCTTTTGGGGGCCCCAGAGCAGGTTTTGGGGCCCCTCTCTGATGCCGACCTCCTCCCTCTGCTCCGCTGCACCCTCGCCTGTCAAATGGGTGAATGCAACAGCTCCGGCTCTGTCCAGAAGCTGCAGAAGGTGAGGAGTCCAGTAGTGAGATGCACACAGCAATAAGGTACTCAGGAGCTGGGCTGGTGTTAGGGAGCAGGGTAATAA
>WSYH01010327.1:0-22500 GCA_036426205.1 Ascaphus truei | reverse complement strand
GGAAGGATGAGGGTATGCTCAGTTCTGAGAGTCAGACCCCCGCTGCGCTGGGCTGTCTCTGTTCACTGCTCCTGTCCTCAACACGTGTGGTAGCGTGGGCGGCGTGTAGCGCCATGAGCAGGAACCGGGGCCTTCAATAGGTGTCCTTAGGATGCCTGTCCGTTTGTTGATAGATTAAACGATCGGAAATAAGCAGGAACGGCTACACTTGATGTGTAATGGTGGTGGGTAGTAAAACCGCCAGCAACACAACAGTCGCGACGCGTTCGTTTAAACACAAAGTAAAACTCTTCAGGCATATGTGGGACACCTGTTTTATGGCGGTCCTTATAGGTCTAATTCTGTGCGTCTTGGTTAATACCTAATTGCTGCATGCCAATCAGGCTCATAACTGATAGTGGGGGCCACAATAGGAGACCTCCCCTGTTACGTGCATTGATCCAGTAATGTAATGCACCACTAATTAGATATATATAAGATGTAACTAGCAACGGTAACAAGACTTAAAGGGGAGCCAAAATCATTGTGTCCCAAATAGTCAAGTGCAATAAATATGCATCAGTAGTAGCATAAAAACAAAGTATTATGTCATACTGTATAACAACATTAATAACATTAATACATATAAATAACTTTTAAATATGGGAAATAGAACAATAGGAAAGGGGGTGGGGGGAGGGGAAGAATGAAGAAAAAGGAAAAAAAAAAAAAAAGCGGCTTATAAAAATGAATAAAAACACTGATGATCAAAGATAGCCTAAAAAATCAGATAAAACAATATAAAAAGGTATTAGACCATGGTTTTATCAAATTGCAGTATGAATGGTTTCACATCAAAAAAGGGGTTAATTCCACATAGTAGTCAAGTCCCCGGGTACTTGGATGGAGGTGTCAATATACCAAAGTTTCCCTTTTTTGCAATCTTGAAGATCATGTTACCAGCCCGTACATTTTTTTTTTTTTTTTTTTTCTTCCACTTTTCTCTTCAATTCTTCCCTGTCCCCCCACCCACCTTTCATTTGTTCTATTTCCCAATTTTAAACGTTTATTGATATGTCATTTTAATGTTCTTAATGTTGTTTATCCAGTACTGCACAATACTTTAGTTTTTTATGCTACTACTATTCAATTTTATTGCACTTGGACTTTTGGGAAACATTATTTTGGCTCCCCTTTAAGCGTTCTGTTTACCTTTCTATTTACACATCTTATAGATATACTTAATTTATGTAATCTTACTGATCAAATGCACTAACAGGAGGTTCTTTCCTATTGTGGCCGCCCGCTATCAGTATGAGCCTGATGGCAGGCAGCCATAGGTATTAAACATGACGCACGAAGAATAACCTATAAAGGGCCCTAAAAGGTGTCCCACTCATGCCTGAAGAAGTTTACTTTGTTAAAAAACGCGTCGCGACTGTTGTGGCTGGCGTGGTTACTACCCACCACCAGTACACAATCAAGTGTACCGTTCCTGCTTATTTCCGATCGTTTCTATGCTATCCAAAAAAGGACAGGCATCCTAAGGAACATATTGAAGGCCCCGGTTCCTGCGCATGCGCAGCTACACTCCGCAACACGCACCCACACGTGGAGGACAGGTAGAGTGAACAGAGACGCCCCAGGCGCGGGTCATGATCTCTCAGAACGAGATTACCCGTTCATACTTCCTATGTGATGCCCTACTCCTGTGATAGACACAGAACGGGGATATTAAAGAAATTTTATGTAAGTACTAATTTTATTATTTGTTTGACTAAAACAATATCTATCTCTCATCTTGGTGCGCTTTTGTGTTTTTTCTTGTTTTGCTGATATTGGTATCACCATCGGGGTTCCGGTGGAGACCACATTTGGAGGTGGGGGAGACACCTCATAAACACAGAAGCAGCAAGAGAACTGAGAGGGACCAACACTCCAAGTTTAAAGAGCCAGAGCGCGGACTGAACTTTTCATTACTAGTGACCCCTCCTCCCTGGTTTTAAGCTCACCCATCCCACCTTTTAATAGCAGGTCCTGTTACACACCTGTGAGTGACCTGTCTATTGAGACATTTCTCCCTCCATTAGACAGGTTAAGAGAGTGTTTGCAGGTAGTGTTAGGACCTGTATACATTGGATACGTTGGTGGGGTTACGGGCTGGGAATAATTGGGACAAATCATTTAACTAAATGACCCTTACTAGTGTAAGGGGGTCATTCCCGGTTCCCCTGATCTTCCCTTGCCCCCTGCCTTACCCCTGTGCAGTGGGGGAAGGGAACGGCGACTTCTCCTGGTTGGTGCCACCATCTTGGTTGGCGCCACGTTGGGGATGCTTGCGCATGCACGAAGGGTTGCGCTTGTACCAGTAGGAGAGGAGCGGAAGAGCGCGCGCGGCGCAGCGGGCCCCAATAGTTCGCGCAAGCGCAGGGAGGCATTGCGGCGGCCATTACAGGTGGCACAGGGAGAGCAAGCGGCAGCCCTTACATTGTCGTGCGTACGCAGTACCCATAGCATACACGGCTCTAATGTCAAAGAGGCCCCTAAGGGACTACAACTCCCAGCAGCCTCTGGGACTGCCCTATGATCCCTGTCACATGCAGCCAGACAGCCAGTAGAGTTTGCAGCTTCTCCTGCTGGAGAAGGATACAATGTTGCACAGAGACCATGTGAGTCAGTTGGATCCAGGAAGAGATTGGGGAAGGTAGTGTACAGAGAGCAGTGCTCTGCTATACTAGGCCAGAGGAACCCAAGGCCCCAGGTAGACCCCACTCCCCACTAGGTTTATTGGGTAAGTTATAGGGACGGCCCCTTAGGTAGGGACCCTGCCCTTAGCTGAGTGTGAGTTTAGTCAGTGACACAGCTGCAGTGCTGTGTGCTCTGACAAGAAGGGTCAGTGTTGCTGTGAATCATTCTCTGCAGTGCAGAGACAGAGACTGTCTGAGCGGTGAGCTTCTCAGAAGGAGATCCCCATCGCTGAGGCTTCGGCGCTGGACACAGACGGGTCCTCTTCCACAGTTCTGCGGTACCCGGTTGCAGGAGAGTCGGGCAGGTATTATCCAAGTCACCAAGTGCACCACCTATACACTTCATCTTAGTGGGCAGCGCTGTCCCACACGTGGGTGGGGTTGTGGGACTTTTGGGACATTTGGAGTACAAGGACTTTAGGAATACAGTGTGGGGTTAAGGCCCTGCGAGGCAGAGGGTAGTTGTGCTTAGTAGTGTTACAGGGTAACACTGATGTTATGCACTGTTGATGTCATATGGTTGATGCATGTGTATTGTATGATGTTATTATCTGCATATAGTAAACTGTTATACTTATACTCCTGTGTATGTGGTTACTATAGGTGGGTCCTGTGTAGGGAACATTCTACACTCCTAGAATCCTATACAGGTGGAGGCGCTGTAAGTAAGATCGTTCCAGAGGATTCACCCCAGGCTCTCACTGGCGGAGGCTCAGACCTCCTATGAGCCTGACAGGTATACTGCACCACACCTGGTAACATATAGGTTCCCCCTCACATGCACTCTATATGCGATTGGGTGGGGGAATACCCGTTACACTTATGAAAAGAGAAACAGATAAGTATTTAGCTATATAACTTGTCCTGTTGGATGTAACATTGGGGCTTTGTCTTTTGTGATATACAGAAGGTCACAAACCCAGTGGCACTTTTGACACAAATATATATATATATGGTGTGGCGTATTTGGATTCAGAACTTTGTGTGTGTATATATATATATATATATACACACACACACACACACACACACACACACACACACACACACACACCACCCCCCACACCACACACACACACCACACACACACACACACCACACACATATACAGATACACACCAACATGATACATATAAACACACACACACACACACACACACATATACACACACACCATACCGCAGAATGCAGGAAAACGAGCCCTTTTTTGCTTCCTGGAGAGGCCACATGCTAATGTTCAGTGACTGCAGGCTGGGTTTAGCTAACCAGACATACGGCATTGCTCTGTACTGGGTGAGAAGTCACTGTAGTCTTCTTGGTCATGTAAATTCATTGTAGGTTGTGATACCCATGTCACGCGTCGGATGCGTCTTTGGACAGAGCGCTGGATTTGGGGAGGAGCGTGGTCCTGGCTCCTTGTTGGGACATTGAGTTCACTTTTAGACGGCTGCTGGTTCTTTAAAGTTGCTTTCACCTCTAAAGGTGTTTCCCTGATAGGGGGGAAAATCAATGAGAAAACACCAGGGAGGTGGTCTGCACTGTTAGGATGCACGGCCTTATGTTCAAAAAGAATTCCAGCAAGGATGACAATTGTACTGTACGAATACAGATCAATACGTGATAGTGAATATAAATAAAAAAGGCAGACAGGTTAGTTATATAGCCAGACTTACCTGACACCTCGAGGGCGCACAAGGGTACAATGAGACCCCAGTCAATGCACTCCTTTCGGTGTATTCTACGTGCATATGGGTTAATATAATGGGTATATTAAATAATACAGATACTCACACGGCCTGTGTAAGTGCAGTCTTCTCAAAGGTTTCTTGTCTTTGGTCCTCCCAAGATCTGGTATCGCCCTGTTTCACTATCTGTGTGATCTTCTTGCCGCAGTTCTTGGAATCCTCTCCGAATGTGGTAGGTATGTGGGTGTCAGGGTTCTGCTCGCCACAAACCAGGGTCGGACCGCGAGGCTGAGGTGGGGCTGTAAAAGCACCGACCTGAGACCGCGCAGGCTGATCCGGATTGCGCAGTTCGTTGTCAAACGTAGCAGGATCAGGAAAGGAGAAGACAGCGTCGACGTTGTACAAGCCAGGGTCAGGACAGGAGATATCAGGATAAACATTGTTCAGGCAAGAGTTCGGCAACAGGTAGTCAGGAGAGCCCCGCTTCAGCTTATGAGCGCGGGGTTGGCCTCTGTGCGAGCGACGACCATGGCCCATGGTACTGGTCACAGGAGATGGTAGGCAGACCAGAATAGCACACCGCTTTGCTGCACGGGTGCACCAGTGCTACAGCGCAAGAGTCCTGAGCGGCTGGGGAATCCTCTGTAACAGCGCAGGAACCAGGACACGGCCTCTCTAGATTAGGGAAAGAGTAGGCCCCAGGAACCAGGAAGCTGAAGATCCACAGGGAAACCTCCGCTACAGTGCAGGAATCAGGAGACTGAAGGGCGCGGGGGATACCTTTGCCTCAGTGCAGGAAAGCAGGAAGCTGAAGACATAGGGGATACCTTTGCTTCAGCGCAGGAGAACAAGCGGGAGCTTGAAGGAAGCTGAAGGACGCAGGGCGGAACCTCCGTATCAGCATAGGAGAACAAGCGGCTTGAAGGGAGCTGAAGGACGCAGGGCGGAACCTGGTATCAGCATAGGAGAACAAGCGGCTTGAAGGAAGCTGAAGGACGCAGGGCGGAACCTGGTATCAGCATAGGAGAACAAGCGAGGGCTTGTGGCAAAACAGTAGACATCCAGTTAGGACTATGCTTGGCAGGGAGCATTATGGGAAGACAGTACTTAAAGGCCAGCGGGCCAATCCCCGGAGGGGGGTGTGAAGGTACTGTTCCAATGAGTGAATGCAAGTCTAGGTTGCAGTGATAGGCTGCACAGCTGCAATAGATACCAGAGGGAGTATGTATTGCTTTGGTGAGTGAATCCAGGCTGCAGCAAACATCAGGAGAGGTGCTCCAGGACTGCACAGGTCTGCAAGGTAAGGCAACCAGTAAACCGTGGAGCGGATTCCTTACAGTGGGGGTATGTTGAACGTTTGGGATAAAAGGTAAAACAATGCAGTCAAAAGAAGGCAGACTGGTTAGCGAGGTAGCCAGACTTACCTTACACCATAAAAATGCACATGGGTAAAAACACCACAGTCAATGCACTCCTAAGTGTGTCTTCTACATAGGGATAGGATGGTACAAATGTATATACTCACACGGCCTTGTGTGGGTACAATCTCCAAAAGGTATCTTTTGTTTTTTCCACAGGGAATTCTAGCCTCTCATGGGAGGTCTCCTCACTGGGTCTCTCACACCAACGGAGTGCACAGGTGTAAAAACCTCTTTCAATGCTCTCCTGATGGTGTGTTATGAAGATTGACTTGGAAAATGTAAATAATAAATAAATATATAGATACTCACACGGCCTTGTGTGATTAACGGCTCTTCAAAGGTTTCTTTTCCCTCCTTCAGTGGAAACCTGGTTTCACTGCAACAAAGGATCTCTCTCAAGGAATAGTAGCCAGGTAAAAAA
Source organism: Ascaphus truei (assembly GCA_036426205.1). Taxonomy (NCBI): domain Eukaryota; kingdom Metazoa; phylum Chordata; class Amphibia; order Anura; family Ascaphidae; genus Ascaphus; species Ascaphus truei. The sequence continues at coordinate 16,247 of WSYH01010327.1, read as the reverse complement.
TAAAACACTTTTAAAAACAGAGGTACACTCACAAGCCGGAAAAAGTCCCGTTGGATGCAACAGAGTCTGTGGGGCTTGTCATATTGGTGCACTCCCCGCCTCCGTGTCCGGACAACCGGCAATGGAACGCACCCACACCTGCTTGTGACGTATACAAATGCGCGTTTCGCATTCACATGGGCTGCTTCATCAGAGTGATGTACAAGCCACGAGGGAGGAAGTGTGATTGGCGCTCGATATGGTGAGATTAAATTGATATTTATATAGTGCAATTCTCTTCATTGGTGGAATTTTTGTTTAATTTAAGGATATATATTATCATAGAGCGCAGCCCATTACCCTTGTTGCTGGCACCTCTCCCTCTCTGTGAAGTATATCATAAAAATACTTTTTTCACTGCAGAGTTTTGGTGGATCACTTTTTAGGTAATCGCAAGTCAATTTGGGGAACCCTTGCCTTGGGGTACCCTTGCCTTGGGGTACCCTTGCCTTGGACTATACTGCACCGATGATGATAGACTCAATGACTGAGCGGATCCCAGTGGCTGGACGGAGCCTGGCCATAACAGTGTTGCAGTGCATGGACGACAAACGCCATACAATAGACAAGGCAGATGCAAAGTACAGACAGGCTGAGGTCAGGGCAAGCAGCAGACAGGATAAAGGTTTGAACATGCAGAGGTCAGGGAGGCGGAAAGTAACCACTTAGTGAGACAGACTAGGGTCAAGGAAGGTTAAGGTCACCAGCGTATTTGGGTAGGCAGATAATTAGACGGCATGCATGTTGGATTGGATATGCTCAGACAGCAAGGCTGGATGCAAAGGTAACACCACATTGACAGCGGTGAAGAAAACCGTCCTTCTTCCCAATGAAGATGGGAACCCCAGCCAAAGAGGTCCAAATGACTGATACATCCTTTGTCCAGATTTCTCTGATGTATTTCTGCACTTCCTTAAGTTCATGTTCAGGCAGAGAATTAATGCAGGCAGATGGAATTTCAGCTTCTGGGAAGAGTTTGATAGGACAATCATGTGGTCTACAAGGGTAGAGTCTTCTACTGCCATGTTCTTATCAAACACATCCCACAAATCCCATCAGGCTGGTGTGAGAGGTCATGGCTGTGACCATCTCTATTCTATGCGTTACCTTGGTCTTCACGGACTGTTTTAATTCAGCGCATTGTTGTGGCTCAGAGGAACTGACCAACCCGTGGCTCAGAGGAACTAACCAATCCGTGGCTCAGAGGAACTGGCCAATCCGTGGCTCAGAGGAACTGGCCAATCCGTGGCTCAGAGGAACTGGCAAATTCGCGGCGGATTCAGATTTAGGAGGAAAATTCGCCCATCTCTACTTGGCAGTAGGTTTTTCCAGAAGGCATTACTGTGAGCAGAATATCCATGACATCACATATCGCTGTGACGTCACGACACCGCCACCTCATGACGGTGCATCATAGGAGGAGGAGGAGATGCCGCCCGGAGAAGGTAAGAGGCCCGTCTATACCCTACTACACCAAGCCCCACCAAACTCCTAGCCGGACCTGTCCTCCAACACTGGAGACACTGAAAGTGCTGATTCCCCCTCCCCGGCTAAATCACTATTAAGCCACACCCACACCCTCTCAACAACCGAGGTAAATACTCCATTCTGAGCCCCAAAAATGACCCGTGAGCCTGAATATACTGTGAAGCTTAGATACTCTCTACTCCAGCCCAGAGCAGCAGTGTCGCAGCATACTGTATCACACAGGGACACGTTGCATGATTCATTGTGCAACTACACAGGAATCTTCTCCTGCAGCTGACACAAGCTGGAGAATTCCTGCAAACGCGCAATGAGTGTGCAAGAAGTGTGCATGCGTATGCAATGAGTGTGCAAGGATTGTGCATGCGTATGCAATGAGTGTGCAAGAATTGTGCATGCGTATGCAATGAGTGTGCGTGTGTATTTCACTAGAGCCTGGATTGAACCTTATTGATCAAATTCTCACAAACCGTGGCATAAAACCCAGCAGCAGAGTTAATAAAAGGCACCAACTCCGACCCTGGGAGACTTGGATAAACAGCCACTATACGCGTTAAAAGACCCTTTCATAAGAACATTATTATTACTATCGTTTTTATTGTAAAGAGCCAACATATTCCGCAGCACGGTACAATGGGGGAACAGAGATTTGAGAATGACAAAAGCAGAGTTACATACAAGTACAGAAAAGGACAGACCAAGGGAGGGTGTATATCTGCCTGTAAGAACATATCTGCCTTATGTGAACACCTTACTGTATATCTAACACTGTGAATGGGAGCGGATATTAAGCCGGCCTGCTCCGTTTCCTATTAAATGACATTCCCATTTTTTGGTGTATTGGCTCATAACGTTTGTGCTAGGGATGCAAAACATGTATATACTGGACATGCAATCCCACCATTATCAGCTGGTGAAGATGTCCCCAAGTAACGATGCTTTATCAAAAGCTGTGAATATCTAAATCAGAGGGTAAGTATGACCCCGGGACTTGGGAAAAGGAGGGGGAATTTTTCGTTTTTGTTCAGGTTTAAGAAAATTGGAAATCCTTTAAAAATACACATTTTGGGCCCTGGAAATCAATAGAGAGATTTCACATAAACGTCTTTGGTTTTACTTAAACAATTCAAAGGGAGTTTTTTTTAAGGGAATCGGCACCTTTACCTGTTTCCGTGATTGCAACAATCTTAAAAGGTTCAAATTTCATTTCCCCATAGATTTAAAAAAAAAAAAAAAAAAAATCATATTTGTTGATCCTCTGTAACCTTCTTTTAATCTATATTAGGTTAAATTTAGGCAATTTACAGCATTAAAACAAATGATGTATTCTTATATTATTGGTTTCTAGCTTCCATGTAAATTTTAGAATATAAGCGTAAGTTGATTTTTTTGTTAATTATTTGCAGAAAAACACAAAGTATGTGATATACTATTTTCAGATTTATAATAATAATGAATAAAGTACAATAAATAGCATGAAACATTTACAATTGCATTGAATATATTATCATTTCATTACAATTCCTTTATATGCTCCTGACAACTTGTAAAATATTTTACGTGGAAGGTGTTAAAAAACAATTAGAATCTTGATCACCCCATGTCATGTAATTATCCTCCTGGAGATTGTCCAGGAAATGAGGCTTAACAGCATGCTTGAGCCCTTTTTATATTGGGCAGATAAGAAAACATGAAGCAATTATACTCACCAACAGGAAAAAGTAGAATCAGTACCAGCGTCCTGTATCCCATCCTTATCTATCCTACAACTGAGCAAGCCAATCTTTCGCCCAACGAGGAGAGCAAGCAGTGTTACTGAACTCCATCTGAGCATCCTTAATGGCATTTAGATGTCGTACGAGGGGATGGAGTGTCACCTCCCATTGGGCAGAACATGTGAGTTCAGAGCAGTCGGCAGAATGTGGACAGACCTGCTCTCCTCTGTGATATTGGGAACTCAGGACCACATAGAGCACCCGATAATGTTTTGTTCTCGTGAGAGAAAGTGAGTGTTGCCCAAAGCAAGGTTAGAGGGACACCAAGCGTAAAGACTGCAGATATTTTGACGTTAGGTGTGGTTTCTTGCTTACATTTCTCTCATTCTCCCTCAACTTCCCCCTTTCTATGTAAACTAAAACAAGGAAGTCAATATACAGCAAGTTCAAAACCAGCTTGCAAGGTTCCATACCATTTTATACAGTTGCATAGAGTTCTACGGAGTTTGACAGAAGGCTACTTTACGGCTCTGCAGGATTCCACTGAGCGCTGCAGATCTGCAGAGAGCTCTGATGTATTTGGTGACATTATAATAGACAGCTGTGGAGTTTAGTAGAATTATATAACATTCACTAATGTTTCATAGAGTTGCATTGAAGACAAGAGTTCATTTTAGGCAATAAGGACATTGATCGCAAACAAGGTACACCCAGGGCCACCGACAGATTTCCCGGGACCTAGGACTAGAAAAGTAACAATCAGGGCCCCCCCATACCCGTGTCGCGGTCTTACGAGCCCCCCATTTCACACCTCGCGAGCCCCCTTCTTTATTTCCCCCCCTCTTCCCATGTATTTCTCTCCCCCTTCTTCCTCACTCACTCCCCTCCTCATTCCCTCTCTTACATCCCCTCTCTCCTCTCAGTCTCCCCCCCCCTCCATACCTGACCACAGGTATACTGATATTACTGAGCTGCAGGAAAATAGCAACATGGGAGAGAGAAACAAGAAAGTACAAAGCGCTCCACCAATGGAATCGCGCACTGACCTCCTGATGAACCATGTAAGTGCGAAACGCGTAGAGGTCACTTGCGGTTGCTGCTCACGATTCTTTTGGTGAACCATCAGACTGGTAGAGAGAGGTATCAGCCAGAGCTGAAAGAGAATATGGTCTGGACCTTCATCACCTACCCCAGTGGCTGCTTATCTGGATATCCCGGTAAGGGCCGCCAACAGAAATCTTGAGGCCCTGGACAAATGCAAGGAGCACACACAGCTTCTCCATTTTGGCTTTATTTTTGTTAAATAAATCATGACACGGTGTAATATGTCATGTGTTGTTGTTCATCTGAGGTTGTATGTATCTAATTTTAAGACCTGCTAAGGAACAGATGATTGTTATTATGTCCTGATATGTAAAAAAATAGAATTCAAAGAGGGTGTACTTTCTTTTTCACACACCCACTGTGTATATATATATATATATATAATATATATATATATATATACATGTAGAGGTATCAGGACCGTGTTAACCGGGCTTCAATAATCAAAAAATAAATAGACGATACCGTTAGCGGTGGCCTAAACAGAGATCGAAATTTTATGAGTCATTACTGACACAAGTGAACTCTCTTCCCATGAGCGCTAAAGGCCATGTCTGTACATACTGTGCTATATGTATGCACACACAGCTGTCTCTTACACATACAAATACTCCTTGTTTTTCCATCCCTAAACACCAATAGGGACCACATAGTATCTACACACACTTTTAGTTATGCTACAATCTCTCACATTTCCACACCTACCCAGACCATTTATATTAACTCCCACTCCACACACACCTTTTGTAAAGCACTGTATACACTGTGGGCTCTCCATTCATTTATATTCACACAGATACACACACACTCTTACATCACTTACTTTCAGGAACCATTTAACACCTCTAGCCATAAATCACACCCACACACGGGGGAGGGACAAGCACAGATAACATTCCAAGAGACACTGTTTTTAAGTATACCCTTTGCTTGCTTCATTCATTGTAACATCGCCAGAAGAAGAGATCAGTGTATCTCGAAAGCTCGCACAAATAAAAGCATTTCGTTAGCCACAGAACGGTATCATCTATTTATTTTTTGATTTTTTATATATATATATATATATATATATATATATATATATATATATATAATATATATATATAGTTATTAAAGAATATATTCATGTCAGTAGATATTCTACACTTATTTTTGTTGCCTTGCATGTTATACAATGATGCCAATATAACAAACTATATACAACATTGCTGTTATAATCAAGAACTTGACAAATTGTCTAAAGGAATGCTGTGTATGCAAACCCCTCATTTAACCCTTTCGGAGTTTGAGTGTCTAGGGTATAGATCCATCTTGCTTCTATTTTTAATAGGACATTATCCAAATCGCTCCTTCCGTATCCCCAATGAGGAATGCTCTACTCCTTGGAACGTGATATGTTTTGGTTCACCAGCATGTACCTGATTCATATGTCGGGCTATGGGGGTATCCAGATTGTTTCTAATAGTGCCTACATGCTCTAGGATGCGTGTTTTAAATTGGCGTGACGTTTTACCAACGTATTTTGCTCCACAATTGCATGTGACCAAATAGACGACCCCCACAGTCCTACAGTTGATGAACTGTTTGAAGTCGTATTCTTTCACGTTATCGTGATTAGGGAACTTTTTGGCAGGTTTTATAAACTGAAAAGCTTTACACATTCCACATGTGTACGTTCCCACCGTTTTTGTCCTAAGCCATGTCTCTTGTCTAGCACCCTTGTAGAGACTGTGTACCAAATGATCCCCCAAATTTCTGGGTCTGCAGTATGTAATAGAGGCTGTTGGTTTGAGGATGTTTTTCAAACCATCATCCTCTAGTAGAATGTACCAATGTTTGTTCAACACTTTTCGAATATTTTTCCACTGTTTGTTGTAAGTACCTATTATCCTAATAGGTTTGTGTACCTTCTGTTCCTTTTTTCTTATCATACAACTAGCTGGCACGATCTATGTTTTTGTCTCTGTTGTAACCTATATTGATACAGGTCTTACTGTATCCCCTATCCGAGAATTTTTTTTCATAATCGCTGCCTGTTCTTCAAACGCCTCTTCTGTTGAACAATTTAATTTGGCCCGAAGAAATTTGCCGATTGGTATTCCCTGAATAAGGGGTTTGGGGTGGTGGCTTGATGCCAGAAGCAAGTTGTTGTTTGCTGTCTTCTTTGTGTGCACTGTAGTTGTTAATGTACCCTCTGAATCTTTGATGATATCGAGGTCCAGAAATGTTATTCTGTTTGGGTTTATTTCACTCGTGAGTCTGAGGTTGTAGTTGTTACAATTAAGTGTGTTCACGAATGTCTGGAATTCCTTAACAGTGCCACTCCACAGGATCAACACATCATCTATGTATCTTGTCCATAGATCAATGTGCTTAGTGTATACACTCGTGTTCTGAGAAAAGATTTGTGTTTCGTCCCACCACCCCAAATACATATTTGCATACGTTGGGGCACACGTAGTCCCCATCGCAGTCCCTTGTAATTGATGATAGTACTTCCTGTTAAATAGGAAGTAATTATGTGTTAATACAAATTGCAGCAGGTCCAAAATAAATTCGTAGTGATTACCGATTACCATACTTCTTGCATTGAGAAAGTGTCTGACTGAGGCTATGCTAATCTCATGTTGTATATTTGTGTATAGTGATTCCACATCAAGAGTCACCAACAGGGTGTTGGTACCAACCTGTATTCCGTCCAGTTTTCTGAGGACGTCCGTTGTGTCTTTGGTGTGGGATGGCAAGGATGTAACAAAGGGTCTCAGTACCACATCCAGGTATGTACTGGCATGTTCACTTAGTGATCCAATGCCAGATACAATTGGTCTACCTGGTGGTTTTGAAGGATGTTTATGTCATTTGGGAATACTGTAAAAGGCGGCCACTCTTGGATGCTTGATCAACATATCATTGTATTCCTTATACGTAATAACTTTATTTTTAAGTCCCTGCTGCAAAATTGATTTGAAAAGGTTGAAATATGTAACAGTGCAGTCATTTGGTAACACTTCGTAGCACTTTATGTCACCCAGTAATCTTAAATTCTCCTTTGGATATATTTCTTCCTCTAGGAGAACAATGTTTCCCCCTTTATCAGAGGGTTTAATGATCCCTCCTTTTAATTCTGAGAGTTCTTTCAATGCCTTTCTCTCGTTAAATATCATGTCTTCCTGGCCCCCTTTATTGGGTAGCAGTTCCAAATCTTTAGTGACTAATTTTAGGAAAACTTCAATATTGGCATTGGAATTCATATAAGGAGTGAATTTACTTTTGGGTTTCAAAGAGGTGAAAGGTCCATGACCGGGTTCCCTTTCACTTTCCTCTAAAAGTGCAACTAAGTCCTTCAAGTACCGGAGATCATTATCCTCCAATATAGTGGACATGCCTGATGGGAGTGACAATAATTCTGTGCAAAGCTAGTTTTCGTCCAAAAAGATTAATGTTCTTAATCCATTCGAACATATTCAGGTTTTGGGATGGTGTAACAGAGAGGTCTTTTTTCAGGACGTTCATTGGTAGGGCCCCATTTAGTATTGATTTGCCCTCCGTCTCCCTCTGCCTCTGTATCCCCATACCTCTCTGTTCCTTACCTTTGCTTTACAATATTACTGCTCGTGACTCTGTTAGTCAGGTTAAGCTAAGTTGTGGGCCCCAGGAGGCAGCCACAAGCTGCAGTAAGCTCCGTTACTTGAACTATTCTAACGGGCACATTTTGCTCCATGTTATCCACAGAGGGGTTTGTTAATATCACTCCTCGTTTTTGTCACAGGGAAACCGGCTACCAAAAGAGTGGTTAACAGGTCCTCAGTGAGTCATTACCCGGTTAATATCAAGCACTGTTCACTCTATTTGTTAGCGGTGACCCCCCCCCCCTTTTTTTGTTCTTGTTTGTGTTTATTTGGGGCACGTGTATATAAAGCACAGTTTGTATATCAGTTAACACACACATGCATGCAGGGCATGCTATATCATTTCACCCCCCAGCCGTTTATAGTGGATGGTGGAATAATGGGGTCAATGGGTGGGGCGACTTGCTAATCAGGTCCAGGAGTGTTGGCCTATGTTTAATATAAGGCTGTGGCCATTGGTACTCAACCGAAGAGTTTGTATTTATTTGGGTGGGTTAGCGAACCGAATGGGCAAGAATCGTGAACACAAGCGTCAAGACAGAGAGACAGAGATTAGTGATAAAACTAAAAAAAAGAAGGCAAACAACTCAGATAAATCATTATATTGACATTCAATCACGTTTGTTGTACTACAAGTATTTTACTCGAGACCAATGCAGATCACATGGAAATATATTTTATTGCAACAATTCAATCCCTGAGATTCACTCTGTGCAGATGCTTTGCGCAGTAATGGGACGTATACACAGATTATCCCATTAAATAACAATATATACTATACATTGTATCATCAGTGCCTCGTGCAGAGGCACAATCATATACAAAGGATCCTAAAAGAAACCCACCTATTGTCCCCAAACATATAAAGCCAGTGTCCCCTGTCACACACCCGCTAACCCCCGGGTAGCAGCCATTGTCCTGTAATGCACATATCGGTCTCCCGGCGAAGAAACAACCGCGGATTTATTAAGGAAACATATTCCCAATGGGATTTTCTTCATTGATAAAAGTGTCACAGTATTTTCCCCCTGGGAGAGGGATAGATGACCTTCAGTGTCCTTGTGACACACACCACGGGGATTATCTTTAAAAGTCCCCCTGATGCAAACCTGGGCCGAAAATGGTATAATAATAGCAACAGCATTTAAAAAAACGAAATACAGCAATAAAATAGTTTTTTTCCCCTATCTGGCGTTGTTTTTTTGCCAGTTTTAGAAGGGAGACCTTAAAAAATCCAACGAATCATACACAAATATTCCTAAACATACACAGTGTCACATTAGTAGTCATCTCTCCACTTGGAGTATCTGTTTCTGAATATCTTCCAGCTGCAAAAGAGGAACAAAGTCTTTTCCAACAACACTGCCTCCGATTTATCACAGAGTAACATCTAAGGCGCCCCAATAAGAATGTCTTCTCTTGATAGATTTGGTGCCGTTTTTTAGCCCAGTTTTGCAGCCATTAGGCTTTGATAAATAACCTCCTATGAATGAACCAGGCACTGAAAGAAGATCGTATTTACTGCTTGTACCTACATCAACAGTGAGATACCAGGGACCATTGAGTGTCCGTTGAGTTACCTCCATATGGCGGAAGTCTTTAGCCAGAGAGCCTTACATCTGGTGCAACTATCCTGGACACCGAGAAAAGGGGCAAACACAGCAATTGCTACATCCCATTAAAAACATATATAATGCGTAATATACATATCACGTAACTCTTCACCTATCTCAGGTTTCGTGGCATAGCAAGTTGATTAAAGCATTCCAAAATTCCTTATATATTTACAACATTTACATTTTGTTTATCAGGAAAACGATATATTTGATTTAAGTTGAAATATGGGGAATTTGGGTTAATGAAGTGACTATATATATTTGAGTAAATATAACCTGAAAACAAAAAGAGAACAGCGCAAAAAAACCATTGTGTAGTGTATTAAAAAATTATTTATAGTATAAAGGTGAGTATTGCACGTACATCAACAATAAGGGTTAATAGCATAACATGTTAGGGACATGTTACCACTCTGTAGGCACAACAGGATTCATACCAAAACCGGTTGCAGGACGTTCCACCTCAGAATGCTGGTGTATGATTCCAAAGTAAGCAGCTCAGCGTTGGGGCAACCTTCCCACACCCCGTCACGGACTCTCAGCAGGTTTGATCGCCACATGCTTCCGGGTTACTCCACGCCGGCGTCTGACGTCCATCAGACGGTCGTCTCATGCCGGTCGCGTCTTTGGTGCGTCACTGTTCACACTCAGCAATCCAGCGGGTGAGTGTGAGACAGTGACGCACCAAAGACGCGACCGGCATAGAGACGCCGTCTGATGACGTCAGACGCCGGCGTGGATAACCCGGAAGCGTGGCGATCAACCCTGCTGAGAGCTCCGTGACGGTGTGGGGAAGGTTCCCCAACGCGTGACTGCTTACTTTGGAATCATACACCAGCATTCTGAGGGTGAACGTCCTGCAACCGGTGTCTGAATCCTGTTGTGCCTACAGAGTGGTAACATGTCCCTAACATGTCATGCTATTAACCCTTATTGTTGATGTACGTGCAATACTCACCTTTATACTATAATTTTTTAATACACTACACAATGGTTTTTTTGCGCTGTTCTCTTTTTGTTTTCATGTAGCCTTGGTGTTTGAGCCATTCCCACAGACCAGCTGCACAAAACCTCACCCGTTAAGGTTGTATTGTTTATTTTATACATACCTTTTATGTGTAAATCACTTTTCCTATCACAATCACCTATGAGCGCAAGTCCTGTTTTTGTTTTCACTCAAGTAAATATAACCTGCATGAACCAATTATTATCATTTTCCACCCGATAGTTCTTTGAGCGAAAGTCAAGATGCATGATCCTGGTTATCCATGGTGGGGGATGTTCGTGTGCGAGTGCTATGCATGTGTATGAATGACTCATTACGAATTACTTGGGGTTCTCTTTCAAAGTCTCCTAGTGTCAAAACCAGTGCAAGAAATATCAGCGCCCATGTTTCTAAAGATGATTAAAGTCATGTTGGTTCTATGGATTAATTACTTGTCAGCCAGCTGTTGATTAAACTTTATGACCATCTCATGGCGAACAGGAAGTCTTTTGAATGTGTTAAAGCTTTAAGTCCATTGACCCACAAGAAGCTTCTACGGCTATTAGAATGGCCTCTTGGCCTGGAAAGATACCCCCATATTGTGCTTCTTGAAGTTCTTTGGAACCTTATTTGCCTTCTCAACAAGTTCTTAGAATTCAGTAACTCTACTGAATGTTCTCATCTTTCAAATCCCCGGGGTTTATTAACAAATTAAAACTTGGGATACCAGTTTCTTATTAGTGAGCTGTGCAATTCCAACATCGATTAGAGCCCAGAGCTGCCTTGTGTTGTGACTATACTGGCATCTTTATACCCTTTATCAATTAAAGTGTTAAGCAAATTCCTATATGCTGAGAAAACACAGGAGCAAAGAGGCAAGTGAAAGACCCACAGATGCCCGAAGAGACTCCCCAGCATCAGTGATCACATAATTCTTGATTTTAGAGACTGTATAATTGAAGACAGCTTGGGTTGGCTCGGTGGAGGTATCGTTGGGATGTGATGTTGTAGAGAGACGGATTCCTGGGATTGTTTTTTGTAGCCAGGAAGAAAAGTTGGAGACCATCGTGTAGACCCCTGGGCGGTTTGGTTCTGCACACCCATCCCCCCAGCTCACAATCCCAGCCAGAAACCAAGAGTTTCCAGATTTACAAGCCAAGGGCCCACCGGAGTCTCCCTAAAGAATGTAGAAACATGGGGTCAGCGCTGAGGACTCTCAAACTCTTCCTCCACTTTCCTTGGAGTTATTGATGCAGATGTGAATGGAAATTCCAATTCAAGTCAACAGGAGTTTCCCTGCGGGAGTGCCTACTCAGCACTACTTCACTTTTAGCAATAACAAGTCTTGTCTGTATATGATATCTCCCTAATTAATTTCCTCTTTTCTTTCCGCTCCATGTATGTCAATTGCCTCTCTCTCTCTCCCCCCCTCTCTCATCCCACACTTTCTCACTCCCCCTTTCTCTGTCTCCCTCTCATGCTATCTCTCTTCCTCTCTCTATATCGTTTCCTCTACACCTCTCCATCTTCAGTCTGTCCTTACCTGGCAGGCATCCTTCTGGCCCTCCGGGTATCCGGCACAGATCATGTCACTGTGGATCACTGTGGCCATAGGGTCGAGATTGTAGGTAGCTTGGTAGATGGCATTACAAGTGGAGGGGTTTATGATAGGTACCTCCACCTCCTGCATTGTGAAGGGCGGAGCCAGGTGCACTGCAATGACAATAATCGGCAGTGACCACATAGGCATATACTTGGCAGCTCTCTGCCTCCTCTTAGAAATTGTTCCTACAAACTGTCATGGAAAACAATGAGGCAATGCTATTAGGACCTCATTTTATGGGGAGTAAATGGGATTATAAGTTTGTATGTAAATTGCAGTTGTAGTCTAGATCAGCAAATTAAAAAGTACTTGTACTCCATAGCACACCCTCTAGAGCAGAGGTGGGCAACTACAGTCCTCAAGTTCCACCAACAGGTTGGGTTTTCAACTTATCCCTGCACGGGGGGCTCAATCAGTGGCTCAGTCTTCTACTGGGATATCTCCAATACATGGCCTGTGTGTGGCCCTTGAGGACTGGAGTTGGCCACTTCATTAACAGTTAATGACTGAGCCAACTGTGCTGAAACAGGGATATCCTGAAGAGCCAACCTGTTGGTGGCCCTTGAGGACTGGAGTTGCCCACCCTTGCTCTAGAACCATTGCACTTTGACCTCTGTCACACACAATACAATTTTTACTACTCTTAAATCATGCATCCCCTTATTCCTAGTCTCAGCCTCTTCCAAGTCATTGACCTCTTCTATTTTTCTATTCCGTGGCCCCGTTTTAAGGGCCCACCTCCTCCCTGGTTTTAGTGTTATTAATTCGGCTCCATGTAAACATGAGACTGGAACCCAGGTAGGGTTTTCCAAGTCTCCATTCTAAAGATTCAAAACGGTCACTCTGAGAGCAACACGTATGTTCGATTTTAAGTTGGGTGGAAATTCAAGTCACCTTTGAGGGAGAGCTCCCAACGGCACCGTAAGGGTTAAGATGAACACTTCTACATCACTATCCAGTACTTTCCATCCCTACTGCACCCCAGCTCTCTCCTCACCTCCATTCTTAATATATCCCCAGCCAGTCACCCAGCACATCTTCCCATTTGGGAACTGGTCATCCGGGGAGGGGAGGCAGATTGGCCGAATGTAACTGGAAACGTTCACCTCTCTCTCCATTTCCACCAGTGCCAAGTCCCCGCTGGTTCCGTCACCACTGTATATGGGGTGGATGATGACTTTTTTTACTGGCAAGATCACCGCGTGGGAGCTCAGATTAAGGAGGGAATGACCGCCCAGTAGAATTTGGAGATTCGAGATATTGGTGGAACTGCGGCACAAAATATGAGAAATCTCTCAATCTTTGACATTGCAGACTCTCTCTCCTAATACCCTCTCTCTCCTGATGATCTTTCACTCTCCTGATGCTCTCTCTCCCCTAATGCTCTTTCTCTCCCCTAATGCGCTGTCTCTCTCCCTAATGCTCTTTCTCTCTCCTGATGCTCTCTTTCTCTCTTCTGATGCTCTCTCTTCTGATGCTCTCTCTCTCCTGATCTTTCTCTCTCATGATGCTCTCTATCTCCCTTGATGATCTTTCTCTCTTCTGATGCTCTCTCTCTCTCCTGATGATCTTTCTCTCCCCTGATGCTCTTTCTCTCTCTCATGATGCTCTCTCTCTCCCTTGATGATTTCTTTCTCTCTTCTAACGTTCTCTCTCTCCTGATGCTCTCTCCTCATGTTCTTTCTGTTAACGATTTCTACTCTTCACCACCATCATCTCTTTATTTTTGGTGGTGCTATTCCATGGGACACCTTCTTTGACTAGAAGACCCCTTACAGCCCATTCTGAATGAGCCAAAGGATGTCTTCCAGTGGGGGGAGATGTCTTATGTAATAGAATAGATTAGTAAATATTAGCCTTCCCTTTAAATTCTAAGCCCACTGAGACAGTTTTAGGTACACATTTTGTTCAATTTCATAATAATAGTGCACTACCCCATGCCTCCACGGAGACCTCCTATAACCCCTCCCCAAATCCCTCACTGGAGCACCTTAATACACGGTGATAAGTCTCACACATCTGATTTTGTAGTGGTGCTCCAGTTGGGACACAGCACATATCCCATCATGTCTTCCTCTACCACTCTCTTATCTACCTTCTCTCTATCCCTTTCTATGCTGTCACTCAAACCCTCTCCCCCTTTTCCCTTCAGCTCTTTATTCCTACCGTCATGCTCTCACCTTGGGAAGCAATGTGCAGCCGACACCACCCAGTTTCTGGAAACGAGGGACCCTCCGCAGATGTGACGGTTTTGATAGACAATGCTGACCTGCCAGGGCCACTTACCCTGCAGAGCATCCTTACCACCCACTATCCGGTCTGAGAACACCACCTGCCCACATCCTGCAAGGCAAAGGAGCAGAAACCGAACCTTAACCAGAAGGAACGATGCGTGTAGCCAACTCTTTCTCTGTCTCAGGGATGTTCGGTTCTCCTTTGTTAGAGATGCCTCATTCTCACTGATCATTGCCCCCTCACGCCTATGCATTTTATTATCCTTTTCAATCCACCTGATGGGAATTATTTGCATATGGGCTAATTGGTGTAAAGACTAGAGATGTACAAAACGTTCGCCCAAGGTCGGGATTCACACGAAATGTGCCCAAATACAGCCGTGAAAAAAATGGCGACCTTGTCAGGGTTCTTAAGTGATTGGCCAAGCATGAAGTCAATGAGCGCCGCAATATCCCTTAATATGCTAATCTGCAAAATTCTCTAAACTCATTAGATTTGCTTAATGCCAAGATAGTGAATTAGGCACACCATGTTTTGCTGACTGTCTTGCGCTATTTTGCGGAAAGATTGCGAGATGGCTAAATCTAAGATTCATTTGGCGACATTACCCATCGAGGTTTGACAAAACGTTTCGCAAGGGAGCGAAATTGAAAAATAAAAACAGATAAAAAACATGGACGCCAGGATTTTGGACCCTTGATATCTCTGGTGAAGACTGGAATATGGATTGACCGATGCAAGTCGCAACTGAGGGAGAAAAGGGAAAGAAGTAATGGGTAGCCAACCTCTTCAAGTCCTCAAGAGCCACCAAAGGCCAGTTTTAAGGATACCCCTGCTTCAGTACTGGGGACTTGAGCCTTAAGACATACAGTAGCCTTCAAACATGGTCTGTTGATGGCTCTTGAGGACTAAGTTTGACCACCCCTACCATATACCGTGCTTATTATTATTAGAACTGTTTCTGCTTCCAACCCAGCTGCACGTCAAACTCCGTCAGACACCCGTACAAACACTGAAAAGTGAACCAGAGGCGGAAAATAAGGGAAAGGCCCCTCACATTGAAGTGCTCTCACATATAGACACCATCTTCTTTCTTTTCAGTCATCAGAAAGGATCAGCATAAATATTTATCGCCAAGTCTTCATCCCATTGAATTCTCTGGGGGTTTGGGACCCTGTAAAGTCTAGCTTTCCTACAGTAAATACTCTCCTCCCCCCCCCCCCCTCCTCCATCCACCGTCCCCCCGCTGAGGCTGAGAGACCGTGCTGTATAACCGCAGTTATTATTAGAATACAGTGTGATAACGTGACGCGCGTTACCCAGGGTTGCCACCTTCGACTGACGGTCAACCCGGAGATTTTTTTTTTTTTTAAATGACACTGTGTTGCCATGACAACGGGATGCTATGTAACGTCACGAGGCGTCAAGTCGCCATGACAACGTGGCACCGCATGACGTCGTGACATCATGTGGCGTCTCATTGTCATGGCAACGAGCATCACGTGATGCTGTTACGTCACGTGACGTTCCCGTTGGCATGGCAACGCAGCGCCATTTGACGCCGCGCAGCCATATTGAGAGTAGTTGCAGGGGGAGATGGAGGGAAAATGCTATTGCTGGCACTATTGCTGCGTTAATGGTATATGGAATTATACCTTACGTCATTTCTATTATTTATAACTAACACTGATGACAATTGTTGCAAACAGAGTCGTCACTGATCAATATTAATTTATTACAATGTTTACCTCAGTTAACTTTACTTGAGTTAATTTAACAAAGACAAGGTTACCTCATTGCTATCAAAAGGGAGGAACTGAAGCAGCTTTACTGTAA
>WSYH01010326.1:0-23564 GCA_036426205.1 Ascaphus truei | reverse complement strand
ACAGGACATTCCACTGACAATTTGGCGCCAGGTTTTTCTCTATTTTAATTCCCAGTTCTTGACACATTATATGTGGTGTCAATACTCACTGAGAGAAAACCGATCCATAGGACATGTGCTCTTATAATGAATGTTGCACAATTAGCGTTATACAATCTGTTAATTGATAAAACAGATTGTATCTGCCACCTCTCACTGGTGTCAGAAAATATATTACTGAGACGGTGGGTGATTACCAAGTTTCTTAATAGCCCAGACCGGCAGAATATGAGGATAGTGAGATAATACTCTATAAATAATACATAGGTAAATACAAGCAGGCAGAAGATTGATACTATGAAGCTGATTTATTTAATCAGTAACAATTGTCCCTATATTAAAATACAATTATCTATGGCATAATGGCCTTATAGCGATGTAGTTAGACATATTAGCTCCTGATGTTAAAATCAATCCAGTTTAGAATATTATATCCCTTGCAACCCCTTGTAGTATTAGGAGGTATATGAAATGCTGATTGGCATATCCACAGCATTAGGTTTCTAGTGAAAGGAACCCTGTGCTGAGTATTGCATATGCTACAATTACATAAATCTTGGATGAAGATGTATAGATTGCTCCAGGTTAAGATAATGCATCCCTTTTAAACCCCTTTAATGATGAGAGGCATAGGGGAAACTATTTTGCATATCCACAGTTTGGGTTTTAATAAATAAAACTCAGCACTGTGTTTTGTTATAAGCTGTATGCTGCATTCGCTTGTATCTGGGTATAGTTTATTTATTTATAAAATATTTTACCAGGAAGTAATACATTGAGAGTTACCTCTCGTTTTCAAGTATGTCCTGGGCACAGAGTAAAACAAATAATACATGGTTACAAGTACAGTTACATAAATGAACAGGGTATACATTATATACAAGACATTGCGTGCATAGAGAGTACAGTACTGATGACACCACAGATGGTGATTCCAATATAGGAAAAAACATTTGTGGTATATGCTCTTAAGCGATCCAGCTTTGTATAGCCACAGTCAGTAGTCATATTTTCACCTATTATTTTTAATGTGGCATCAGCTGCACCATAGCTGTACTGTAGTACACGCTCTGGTACAAATCAGCACCGTGTAGTACCTTGTAACTTGTTACAATCTAATTCAGATTCCTTAGATCTTCAGGATTTAAGTTAATATCTAAATACAATTGTATCTTTGCTTCAGAATGAAGCCCGTTCGTGATCAGAGCTGTGAACTAAGATCACACTATGGCGACGTCATCAGAGCCGACATACACCACGTGCTACGCACCGACGTACGTTTCTAGTCATCAATGATGCTTTCTCAAGGTGGCCCCGCCTTCAGTTAAGATGTGTGCCTTAAGTAGGGGATATTTGCAATAGAAACTCAACTAGCGTTGTCCGCTGCAGTGCCATTAGTTACTCAGAACCAGACGGCTCCTTGCTGTAATGTTAAGTCCGATGGACTTAACATTGTGAAGTATGTGAAAGTGCCTTGAAGGGGTTAAATAAATGAAGCAAATGCTTATTTGTGATCGGGTGCAGTTAAAAGATGGCCAAAGCAGGTAACAAAGTTTCCTTATTATATAGGTGAACTTTGAGTGCACAAATATCCTAGTTTAAATATTAATACTTACACGTATCTCTTCTTTCTGTCAGCCACAGACACTCACCTACTCTTCAGTGGAGGATGAAGTGTAGACTGACAATGAGATGTTTAATACCTTTATTCTAATTGCAGAATTGGTAAGAAGCTCTATCCTGAAGGGAGGATCCATACACCCCCAATGAACTGTTTAGTAAAACAGAAACCAGGTGAGCCAAAACCTACCCCTATGATAAAATATATCGGTAACACTATAATTAAATGCCCCTATGAAGTTTTTCATCGTGTTTTGATCAAAAGATGCAACCAAATGACTTCTTTGTTACACAGACTTAGGTTTTAAATGTAAAAATTCATTAGTATATTTTGGCCCAATTGCTAGGAGCGCAGAAATTGTTCTTTCTTTTCCATAAATGTAAGGCCAATCCTTTTACCAGCTTCATACAGTACTTCACAAAGGGAAGAGTGCAGGTAATATGTACAGTATTTGTGTTATAATTATATCAAGTATTTAAGGCACATATTCATAATTAAGGACAACAGTAAAACTAACATTACCTACTGAAAAAAGTATTATTATAATACATGTAATATATCACCTGAATTACGTAACATTACCAATCACTAATAATATACTGTATGTTTTTAAAATGTGTACATTGACATACAGCACAACTAGCTATTAGAAGCATAAAGATGATATGTCCATATAATTTATGTTACTAAATGTAATTTTATTTATAGTACAAATTTTGTATTTGTTAAACCTGTTTTACAGATAATGCAGAATATGGAAACAGTTGGTTTCTTATCCCCAGTGTCAAATCTCAGAACTCCAGCAGAGGCATGTTATATTGAGGAACACTTTTCCACATACTCAATTATTGAGAGAACTGTTGAAACTCAGTTCAGATGTCAGGATAGATCTAGTGGTACCCTACAACTGGGGTGCGCGCCCCCTGGGTGGGCGGGAGATTTTCCAGGCGGGGGCACGGCTACAGAGGTCCCGTGCTCTCCCCCAAGGCATTTAGAGTAAATGCAGGGGACCGCACGAGGCCTCTGCAGCTTCTCTTACCTGGTCTTTGGTGACGTGTCGCCATGGAAACCCGTCATTAAATGAAACCACGGCGTCATTTGATGCCAGAGCCAAGCAGGAGGGGGGGGGGGCTGTGAGCTGGGAGGTGAGCAGGCAGGGGGGTGCAGGGTCAAACCTTTGCGCACCCCAGCCCTACAAAACTCTCCAGAGAAGGTAGGCCACATTTTCATTGCTTACTGCATTCTGCACAACATTGCAGTAAGTAACAATATCCCATACAACATAGATAAAAGATTTGAGGCCAACCCTCTGCCTAACTCTGGAGTTCTGGAGCACACAGCCAGGGGGGAGCAGGCCTGTAACCATACGATACAGAAATTCTTTGCATGTGAGTTATTTCTAAATATGGGTAACATTACCAGTACCAGTTAATGAGACCTAAAATTAGTTATAACTTTATTTCGAGTGCACCACTGATATAATTTTAGTTGACTTATTAAAAGTTGTATTTTAGGTCCCATTAAAAATTTACTGCCAATTTTGTTGAGTACAGGCATACCCCGCTTTAAGTACACTCACTTTAAGTACACTCGCGAGTAAGTACATATCGCCCAATAGGCAAACGGCAGCTCACACATGCGCCTGTCAGTACGTCCTGAACAGCAATACCGGTTCCCTACCTGTATCGAAGCTGTGCGCAAGCGGTGAGACTATAGAGCCTGTTACACATGCGTTATTTACATCAGTTATTCACGTATATGACAATTGCAGTACAGTACATGCATTGATAAGTGGGGAAAAGGTAGTGCTTCACTTTAAGTACATTTTCGCTTTACATACATGCTCCGGTCCCATTGCCATAGTTAATGCGGGGTATGCCTGTACACCCTTATTTAGTTGATATCTTTTTGTCCATATTGTATATATTATTCTGTTATATCTACTGAGACTGCTCCTCCCCTTAAGGCTTAGGTGGATTGGAAGTGAAATTGAGTAATATTCAATTACAACCATTAAGATGCCTGATTGTGTAAACAGACTCAGTCCTTCCCCTTTTCTTTGTTGCCCATTGTAATAGGGATTTCTCCCTGTGTAAGAAACGGCATCTATATCCAGAAGGGAGCTGGTTCACTGCAGCCAGGCAATTAACCAGACTCTACCTGGCTAATAAGGACTCTGAGACAGGTTTAAAACTTCTGCTACAACAGACCTAGAGAGATTTTCCTCAGCACACAAGGGTGCTGACATGAGGAGAGGGGTCTTAAATGCACAGGAGGACTGTGTGTTGACAGCAAGACACAAGGGGACCAGGCATCTTTTGCTGGACACAGAGATCCCAGGAACCTGCCAGAGGCTGGACCCTCAAGCACACCAAGACACCTGAAAGGCCACCTGCTTTAAGGTATTTCTTAGACTTTGGGGTGATAAGTGGGTAAGGGGCTTCACCCCCCCTAGTAAGGGGCTTCCCCCCCGACCCCCCCAGAACCAGGCAGAGTGGGGCTGGGGAAGTCAGTTAGCCCTTACAAAGGGATAGGTGTTTGTTGTTTTTATATATTTTTGTTTGCTGTGCTGTTTAAAGGGACAGTCTCAATAAAGTCATATGTTAATTTGACCCTAAACGGTCTCCATTTGCATACCTCTGCACACGTCTCTTACACCCAATAATACATATTTTGTGTAATAATGATGTATGTGTACACCACTAACGCATATTTTATGTTCTCATAGGAGACACGCCAGTCTATGCTACAGCTATTGCTGTGAACCCACTAAACATCAGCTACTGTGTATTTGCTGTGCTCTTGGATTACTCTACCTAAGAAAACTATCATAAAAAATAAGTCACCAACTTTCATTGGTATGTGATGGGTTAATGTAGTATATAGTCATTTAAATGAACAAAGTTACAGTCAATATTAGATCAAATATTTATCTGATCTTGCCCTTGTCCAGATACTGCATTGTGCCACCTGCTTCCATGGAGCAACCCCGATTCTACGGACGCAGGAACCCACTCGCCTCTGCTGTGCCTGTCAAGCAGAAAAAGCGAAAGGCGGTTGCCGTTACCACGCCAAGGCAAAAGCGACAGGCTAAGGCCAATAAAGAAAACCTTCTGCTGACCCCAAAGGCTAAGGGTTTTCATAGACGTCAGCCTTATTATGTCAAGAAGATATACTCTGTGATGTACTCTCGACGCAAAATGATTGGCAGCCAACCCATCGAACCCGCAGACCACTTCCTCACATATGCTTCGACGACTCTGCCGCCACTGTCCCGGAAATCTTCAGCCCATCTTCTCCACCCCTCGTCCTTGACGCTGCCACCACCCTCACGGTTTCCCACAGGCCATCATCTCCAGTTCTGAGGCTCAATACGATAAAAATAGAGATCGCTACATAACCTTTTCCTTATTGCACGCTTCCACGTATGAGGAGCTGGCGAAAATTTGTAAAAGTCATAGTTTTCGACAAAATACTGATAAATTTGAACAACTGTTGCCATCTTATCCTCTGTTGCATTAATCGCGGCTCATATCAAATACGCGTAACGTCTGTCGGGTTTTTGGAAAGCGGGCTGCAATTGAACACTCATGGCAGGCGGGTCTCTGGAGAATACTGTAATCGAAACTGGTCTTTGTCTTTCTTTAATATGAAAAGCATAAATTGATACATTTTTGCAACCTCTTCCTTCAGTCTCAAGGCCAAGTTACAATAGCACACTGTGGTATCTTTTTTAAATGAAACACCTGCAGGTCGACACATTACTGAAGCGCATGCGCATTACAATTCATGAATATCTGCCATCTGGCGGACACGCGAAGAATTGCAACCTATTAATTCCGAACCATTCTCAATAAACGCATCAACCGCGCATCAACCGCGCATGACCCGTGGCTGGGAACGTGAAATGAATGCAAAATGCGCCAGGTGAGGTGCGTCGCATTCCAGGGAAAAAACGGCAATGTGTTAGACTCAGATGTGCCGCAGCAGTATGCGGGGTATAAACCCCAGAAGCCTGTTCCTGTGTCAGGACAGGACAAACGACAACTCTCCCCATGCACCAAAAAGGAAGGGAACCCCACCTTACCATGCCATTACTCCTCCACAAGCCAGGCAGATCACACTGCCCTCTAACCTTCCCAAGGAAACGACTTTATCACTCCCAACAGATCGTTTTTCAACCTTCTAATCCTAAAATGAACACATTCGGCCTCACATACTGTACAATATCATCATTTTTAACACCCCAAAATCTTTTTCAAATGCGCTTACCAACTAATGCATATAGCCCCCCCTAAAAAAAAAACGCAGAACAAAAGGATACACTAAATAACCTCACATCCTAACGCAAAAAATGTTGCCCCCACAATTTCTTCCAGCATGGCTGCCGAAATCAGGGCCCACTCATTCCTGGCTCTACCCTCTCTCTTCCACCCAGCCACCACCCTTCATATTACAAAATCCTTTCTGACACCCCATTGTCCTTTCTGTGACAACATGGACAGCAGGGTACACAGGAGCAGATGGATAACCAATGGAGCCAACCTGGAGCAACCCTCACCCCCTCAGATACCTCAAAAGGGAGTCAAGAGCTGCACCCAGGGGCCACACTGACATTTGAAGAACGAACTGTATCTGGAAACAGGGATCCGGGAATGAAAAGGGGTCCAGAAAAGAAGAAAGGGCCAGAAGTGAAGTGACAGTGAGGCAGGCAGAGTTACAGGTCCAGACCTGTAGTCTGTAGAGTAGTCAGAATGGCATGCGTCGATAACAGGGAGATCCAGTAGAGAAAGAAGGGACCAAATGGCAAGGGGGGCACATCCATCAGAGTACAAGTGAGCCAGCCAAGGAGCAACAAACAGTAACCTGTTGCAGTAGAAAAGTGGATAGGCATTGCAGGGTTTAAATGGGGTTGTGAACAGGAAGCAGCTGAGCTGGACAGTGAATGGTAGACCCTGGAAGGCTGGAGCAACCAAAAGGTACTAAATCTAGGGAAACCTGGCAAAGTCTCCTGCGTAGAAACGGTCGGGATAGGACACTTTCAACTTTAAGACAAAGGATACCCCCACAAAAACTTCTCCACTGCCGAAGTTGAACCCCCCTGTCTCCTGCTTTCTTATAATAAGATTCAGCAACCCATCCCTAATGGTCTCCCTACTCACAGCCCCTGCTCCCCTATCCTCACTCCTTCCCTACCCAGAAGAATGGAAGTTTCCCCACAGGGTGTCGCTGCAGTGAAAACTCGAGAAATTGCAACTTAAAGAGACCAGGTTCAATAAAAAGGTTACTTTATTTCAACAACAACACGTGGAGACCGCCTACGTGTTTCTCAAACTTCGGCCCTTTGTCAAGGAGTAGATAATCACTGGGTGTCATAATATATCTTCTTACACATTCATTCTATTTAAAAACAGCTGTTATGGTCAGCCTAAGCCTTGCATTGCATTCTTAATCCTAGCAATGACAAACTCTAACCACCTGAACACAATAGAGAATAAACTACATTAAAAATAATTCATATGAAAGCTTGTTATACACATATAGCTTAATAAGAGTATTATAGAAATATAGAAACTTCCACAATCATATAAAACAAAGCAAAGATAGTAAGAACAGCAATCTCTGTATTGTACAACTGTCATATGAAAGAAATAGGGCCTTATGCAGTAAGCAGCGACACTGTAAGCCACTTCCTTATGCAGTAAGCAGCGACACTGTAAGCCACTTCCTTATGCAGTAAGCAGCGACACTGTAAGCCACTTCCTTATGCAGTAAGCAGCGACACTGTAAGCCACTTCCTTATGCAGTAAGCAGCGACACTGTAAGCCACTTCCTTATGCAGTAAGCAGCGATACTGTAAGCCACTTCCTTATGCAGTAAGCAGCGACACTGTAAGCCACTTCCTTATGCAGTAAGCAGCGACACTGTAAGCCCTCTCCTATACAGTAAGCAGCGACACTGTAAGCCACTTCCTTATCAGTAAGCAGCGATACTTAGAGCCACTTCCTCTTATTGTGCAGTAAGCAGCGACACTGTAACCACTTCCTTTATGCAGTAAGCGGCGACACTGTAAGCCACTTCCTTATGCAGTAAGCAGCGATACTGTAAGCCACTTCTTATGCAGTAAGCAGCGATACTGTAAGCCACTTATCACCAGTTTATCGCCAAAGAAGCCTACAGCAATTCGGTAAACCCCGATTTTTTTTTTTGCAAAAAAAAAGTCACCAAACGCGCAGCGATAAGCCACTTATCGGCAGTTTCTCAAACTCGCTCAATTCTAGTCAGGGCTGATCGCCGCTCTAGAATTGAGATTTCCTCTTCCAAAGCGCCTCGACAGAGAAAGTTGGCAAAAAGTTGTCGAGAAGCTGCCAATAAGAGACGAGACAGCACTTAGAATATTGATATAACCAATCTGATTGGGGATAAAGTTCTCACAATCTGATTGGTTGTAGTAGACCATGTGATGGCAGCCATGTGATGGCAGCCATGTTGGATTTTGTGATGTCATGTTAAACGGAAAGGAAGCAAAGCCATTCTGATTGTCTAGCTTCAGACCCTTTACATGACAAAAAAAAAGAAAGGGCACATGGTTTTCACAGCCAATCAGATGGCGTGTGAACCATTTGCCGCCCAAATGTGACATCACAGGCCATATTTAAGGCCGTGACGTCTCATTTGAGCTCAAGAAGCCGACGGGTCAACATCGTGGATTTAACATGGGGTTATTGGATTACAGATGAAGACAGAAGATAAAGAAAATAAAGAAATAACCACAGATGAAGAAAGAAGAAGATAATAGAAGAATTTGGTTACCTGTTCCAGATCTTCACAGTGGATGGCGTTGGATTGAGTTTCATGATGTCATGGTACGAGAGCTTCCTGATTCCTCAGGATTCGGAGGGCCAACGCTTCTAAAGGTAAGATAAATGTAACGGTCAGACACCCACCTAATCTCACATTGGCCCCTGTGGTCTACTGGTCCCCATTACATGTCTGTGTATGTTGTGGTGCACCTGCTGGCTTACAGGACTCCTGAGTCTCCCGCTGGTTGGTATGTGGGGATATCAGCATGACAGGCATCTGAGGTAATGTGATGTACAGAAAAGCCCGGGCGCTACCTTAAATTGAATAGTTATGGGGTGATATAATTCTTGTAATTAAACAATACAACCTTGAAGAGTACTTAAAGGTCCCCTCTACTTCCGAAACTCTTCCCGCTGCTCAAACCCCCAAAAAGGACCTATCCGGGATCCTTGGTAATACAGGAAAACAGACAAAAAATGGGGGAGCACAGGTTGAGGGACTATACAGATTAAAGTCAAATTAGAGCCACTAATGGAGCACCAAACTTTCCTAGAAAGGAACAAAAAACTCTCGGATGAGATTGACGCCCTTGAGAAAAGTTTGGAGATCAGTAAAAACAGTAAATTCAAACGCGACAAGGAAGACTATGAGGAAGGGCTTAATAAAAGATGGGATAAAAGTGGGTGGAGCAAAAATCCCGAGAGACGTAGAGACGACAGTACACATACCCAAGGAGATTTAGAACTCAGTCAAATGAGAAGAAAAAAGTTAAACACACCAACATCACAAAAGATCCTGTCCCCCCACCTCCCCCACCTGCCCCCCCAAAGAAAGAAAGAGAGCCATGCCCGGAAATGGACAGGAGAGAAAGAGAGAGAAAGAGAGAGAAAACCAGCAGATAGGGGGGAGCCCCATCATTATAGACCTTACTATCACAGTAACCCATACCACCAAAGGGAGACTAGTAGATATGAACCTTATGATAGGAGTCACCAATATAGAAGGGACCATTGGAGTCAAGAGAGAGCAAGAGATTGGGATAGACAGCAATATTACGAGAGATAAGGAAGAAGGGAAAGGGATGAGAGGAGAGAGAAACATCATTGGTGGGAGACAAGAGAGGACCATCGAGATAGACGGGATAGATCAAGACCGAGGAGGGACGAGGAAAGGAAACAGAGGCATATCAGCCGATCCCCAGTGAGGAACCCGGTATGGGAGAGAATCAAGCAGGATACTGCGGTATCTTTTTTAGACCAAAGTCCCCTGCAGGGACAACTTTTACAGAACCAACAGGAGACACTCACAGACAGGGGCACGGAAGAAAGCAACAGAGGGGAAAAAAGAGAAAGAGAGGACAGAGAGGGAGAAGGAAGCAAGTCAAAAAAAGCAGCAAAGTAGGAGGAGTATTTAACATAAGCAAAGTTAAATTAAACCAAACACAAGTTGATCTAATAGCTAGGGGCCTAAATTTTGTCCCAGCAACCAAACCCAGTGGCTTCAGTATGTTCCTAGACGCAAATAAATTCCTAAGACAGCTTACAATTAAGCGTTTTTTCCTCAATAAGGATGCCCAAAGTAGGGAATTAACGGGAGCAAGGCAGGAGACACAACTTGTGAACAGTGCAGAAGATAGTTTCGTCCATTCAAGACTACGGGAGAAGTCCAAGTTTAACCCAAGTGGCAGCAAGGGACATTATTTAGAGGTCTATCATCAACTGATTGCAGACGATCTTGAGAAATTGACTGAGACCTCAAAAAAACTTAAAGATAACCTCAGCAGAGAGGAGAAGGAAGCCCTGAAAGTTCTAGTGGAGGATAAGTCCATCACCATCAAACCAGCTGACAAAGGGGGGGAGTGGTGGTGATGGACACTGAATATTATCTACAAGAAGCAGGGAGAATCTTAGGGGATGAAAAAACCTATCAAAAATTGTTAAGTGACCCGACAAAGATTTAAAAAAAAGAATTAGACGTGATCCTAGACAGAGGGAAAAGTTTAGGAATATTAACCACGAAGGAATGGGGCTACATACAACAGGAAAAACCAATTTTACCATTGTTTTATTTTCTACCGAAAATACACAAATGCTTGGAAACCCCCCCTGGGAGGCCGATAATATCCGGCATTGGGTCTCTTACGCAAAACCTATCTGAATATGTAGACTTCTTCCTTCAAAAATACGCGACTGCAGGCAAATCCTATTTAAAGGACACAACGCAGGTCCTAAATATATTACAGGAGATTAATTGGCAGGACGATTACATACTGGGTACATGTGACGTTAAATCCCTATATACATGCATAAGACATCTAGACAGTATAGAGGCAGTATCAAAAGTAATGTCTAAAGACACTCTCATCAAAAAGGAACAGGGTACTTGTATTTTAGATAGTATTAATTTTATTTTAAGCCATAATGTCTTTTGGTTTAATGACGATCTGTTCCTACAACTGTGTGGGACCGCGATGGGCACACACATCGCTCCAAGCTTTGCCAATATTTTTATGTCAAACTGGGAGGAGAACACAATATGGTCAAATAACCCCTTCAGTGCCAATTTGGTTTCATGGCATCGCTATATCGACGATGTGTTGTTCGTGTGGAAGGGGATTGAGATACTGCTAGGAGAATTTATTAACCACATAAATAAAAACAACATCAACCTAGAATTCACCTCGGAACACAGCAAGGACACAATTAACTT
This sequence comes from Ascaphus truei, assembly GCA_036426205.1. Classification (NCBI taxonomy): domain Eukaryota; kingdom Metazoa; phylum Chordata; class Amphibia; order Anura; family Ascaphidae; genus Ascaphus; species Ascaphus truei. Next base: position 12,391 of record WSYH01010326.1, on the reverse strand, counting down.
CCTTGATTTGACGATTTATGTAGAACAGAGCAAAATTAAAACAAAAACTTTTTTTAAGCCCACTGACGCAAACAACTTTCTTTTGTCCTCCAGTTGCCACCACCCTAAATGGCTTAATAACATCCCCTATGGCCAGTTCAGGAGAATTAAAAGGAATTGCTCGGACCACGAAATATTCAAAAAACAGGCACATACACTAGAGGGGAAATTTCTAGAGAGAGGATACCAACCCAGAATTATTAATGAAGCAGCCAAAAAACTGGAAGCAATCCCTAGAGACGATTTGTTGAAAACCAAAAAAAAGGAAAATGAGAGCAATTTTAATTCAGCTTTTATTACAACTTACAGCATGGAAGCAAACAAAATAAGGGACATTATACATAAGTACTGGCATGTGGTCCAGAAGGATCCAATCCTAAATGGACACATTCCAGACATACCGAGAGTTATATTCAGGAAAGCGCAGTCTATTAAAGCGAAATTAGCACCAAGCACTTTCAGGAGAACAAAGACTCCAAATGAGAAACAGTGGCTACCCCCTCCAGTGGGCTTCTTCGGATGCCTAGACTGTAAAGCCTGTAAACAAGTAGTAAAGGGGGAGAAAGCATCTTTTAGCTCAAATACCACAAAAAAGGCTTTTAAAATAAAGCAAATGATAAACTGTAGAACTGAGTATGTTGTTTATCTGCTTGCCTGCCCTTGTGGCCTCCAGTACGTGGGCCGGACGTCAAGACCACTCAGGGTGCGAATACTGGAGCAGTTGGGCAATATACGCAGGCAGGTAATGACACACAGCGTCTCTAGGCATTTCAGCCTATGCCACGGAGGTAACCCTGAAGGTTTAAGTTACAAGGGGATTGAGAGAGTAGACCCACATTGGAGAGGAGGGGATAGACTCCTGAAACTCTGCCAGCGCGAGACATACTGGATCTACAAGTTGAAGACCCTAACCCCGAAAGGTCTAAATATAGACATAGACCTCGGGGCCTTCATCTAATTGACAGTATGTCTCGCAGGATACACAGCATTTGGTGACACGTATGTTTCTCTGCAAGTCACCATATGTTTTTATATAGACATCAGCTATCCCATCAGATCTAAGTTGAGCATGACTATGTATTTATCCTGATATAAGACATTGACTTTATTCTGTTTTGTCGTGTTCTATTCCAGATAACATCTCTCATCAGAAACAACAATTTGACGTCTTTATGACCATACCCATGTTTAAGTTTTGTATAACAATTATCACCAAGTATGTATTTTTCGTATCCATATGAGATATGTTTTATTAATGTCTAGGATTTTAAATAAGAAATTTTACTATTTAACTTATTTTTTAATATTAAATTAATGATACTTGTTCTTTTAACAGAAAGTTATTTATATATTTGTATGTGTTTTTAAACCATTAATTCTGTAATCACCATGTATACCCCTGTGATGAACTAAGCAACATGTTAACCCGTGTATATAAGTGAGAGGTCTGTCCACTAAATTAATCTCATACTGAACATATGTTCTAATGACCTGTGAGGTTGTGCTGACACAGTGCACGCATTTATTTATTTATTTATTATATAATCGCAAATGTACCATTTACAATGTACCCAGTACTTAATGGGGCAAGAGACGTAATGCTAAGGAGTGAGAGCGCGATTTTCGAGCGCTCATTACCCCTGAGACATGACAGTAGAGAAGATTAAACGGAGTTACGTCATCCAAGCAAGGGAGGGACTCAGGGAGAGGATCGGATTGGCTAAGGGATCCCTACATAAGGCTATGACCCCAGCCATACCTGTCTACGGAGCCTGAGGAAGCCCAAGAAGGGCGAAACGCATTGCTACTATCCCTGAGTACTTTTTTACCACTTCAGCCACCGTCAGAAGCAGGAAGCAGGAGCAAAGCATACCACCCAGACGCGGAGAGTTAGCTGCGCACTTGAGTATCCTGCACGAACATTTTCTGATAGACTGGCTGCTTATTCAGCTCTTAAGTCATTTTGACTAAGTGCTTTTTAAATGTTTTGTTGGGACTTTGTCCTGTTGGTGTCAATAAATATCACGATTTTTTTCACCCTTGTGTACTATCGTGTGAACCAGGCACTATTTGAGTGATTTTAACAACATCAGTTGAAGGTTTGAATTTGACGCTCCAGAGAGGGGAGAAGAGATACCAATTTGGGTCCATACTCACACTTGGCCGTGTGAGTCTTCTGTTAACCTTACGGGGTTACATTTTAGAAAGAAAATTGCACAGAAGCGCACAAGGGATGGAGTTAATAACAGTATTTTAATAAAACAAACACATAAATGGCTGAGAGGATCCAACCCCTTCTCAGCTCAAAAGGTAAAAGTAAAATGCCCAGAAATTAAAGCCATACATATGGTCTCTTAACATAAAATGTCTAGGAAAAATACATTACATACAACAAAAAACATTCAATGTAAAAGTAAACAGAGAAAGTACTAACAGCCCAAGGGGATTTAAATAAAAACCGCCATAGAGGACTAAATACCCGCTGACAGGGGGAGACGGACACTTACACTAGGGCAAAGGTGGGGGTCCACAGCTGACCGCACATGATCCGGATCGCGGCACCTGGGAAGATTGAACAGCCACCACTAGAGCCTCAGGCAGGCTCCGTCTCAGCCTCTCAGCAAACACGCGCAGGATGACCTGTCGTGACCTCTACGCGTTTCGCACCACGTGCTTCGTCAGGAGGTCACGTACAGCGTCATCCGCGCGTATTTATGGAAGGAAGGGAGTTAGTAAGGACAGCCCCTTCAGACGCCAGATCCAACGCCCTTAGATGGGCAGCTGAATACTTAAAGTGATGCTACCTCTTTCTCTGACAGTGTCACATGTGCGATAGTCACGTGATACAGGTCTACCAGAGTGTATACAAAACGGGAACTGTAACACAGCAATATCAGCACTGCCAAAGACCATCACTAAGTATACAGACAGAAAATGAATAAGAACACACAAATGCCAATATATATATTAATTAGACATAATAAATGTACATATAGAAGGCAATACATAATCCTAATACATATATTATAAAAATGAGAGATTAATTTCATTTTAATAAAAAAGAAAAGAAATTAAACATGATTTATCTTAAAAAAGGTTTAAGTTCAATGAGTTCATTAAAACCAATGGGGTGTCTAGTTTGCATTTCGTAAATCCAATACTGTTCACGTTTCAATAAATGATTTTCTCTATCTCCTTGCCTGCTGTTCATTTGTATATGTTCAAGCCCTTTAAATGTGATACAAGCGGGGTCATTGTTGTGTATTTCTTTAAAGTGTTTTAATAGAGGGGTGAGCGGCATACCTTTAGCCAAAGTTTTAGGTATGTTTTTTACATTTCTCATATGTTCTAACATACGCATTTTTAGTGGTCTTTTTGTCTTGCCAATGTACTGTAAATTACAGTTACACTGCAGGACATACACCACATGCGTAGTCTGACAGTTGATAAAACTGTTGATATTATACATCCTTTTTGTAGCACAGGACGTAACAGTTGTCCCTTTACAGATATGATTGCACGCCTTACACTTCCCGCATTTATACGTGCCTTTAATGCCCAAGCGATCTTTAATGTCACCAGATACAGCAGTTTTTCTGGTGATTTGGCTAGGGGCTAACATGTTTTTTAAATTTGGCGCACGTTTAAACACTACCCCTGGTTGTGAGTTTAGCTGAGGGCCCAGTATGGGGTCCATTTTCAATATCCCCCAATGTTTTTTTAAGATTTTTCTAACCCCATGATGCATGTCACTGAACTGAGTTATAAAAGCAGGAATTTTTATATTTCTGCCTTTAACTTTCTTGTTTTTCTTATATTGTGTCAGTGACTTCCTCGGTATTTTCTCAAGTTTCTTTATAGAGGAATCTATCAGTTCCTCATTATAATTCTTGTCAAGAAACCTATTTTTGAGGAATTGGGATTGTTTGTCGAAATCCTCAATTTTAGAGTTATTTCTCTTCAATCTAAGAAACTGGTTGAAGGGGATATTTTGGACCCATCTTTTATCATGACAGCTAAAGGGATCAAGGTAGGAGTTAACATTTGTTGCCTTGAAATACGTTTTTGTTTGAACAGTATTGGATTCAATATATATCTCCAAATCAAGAAATTTATGCTAACTGAGCTGTTAACACCACTAAATTTTAGGTTACAGTCATTCGCATTAAGTTGGTCAACAAATAGAAGATATGATTCCTCAGAACCCTCCCACACAATGATAATGTCATCGATATATCTCCTCCACAGCCTAAGCTGTGGAGGAGGACATCGAAAAACCTCAAGCGACTCCCACAGTCCCATATACAAATTGGCAAACGATGGGGCAAAAGTTGTCCCCATCGCCGTCCCCAAGATTTGTAAAAAATAAAGGGATTCAAACATGAAATAATTGTGACCCAAAATAAAATTAATAGATGTAAGAATAAATTCTATTTGTGTGATCGGTAGTGTTTGTGGTGTCAAGAGAAAGTGCTTAATTGCCTCTAATCCTTTTTGATGGGGAATGCTGGTATATAGGGCTTGCACATCTAAGGTGGCTAATCTACATCTATCATTCCAAACAAAATTGTCCAAAACCTGTAAAACCATAGTAGTGTCTTTTAAGTGAGACGGTAGTGATGTGACGAGTGGTTGTAGGTAAAAATCAATATAAGTGGATAAATTAGATGTGATAGAATTAATCCCTGAAATAATAGGGCGTCCAGGCGGTGAAGTGAGGGACTTGTGAATCTTGGGGATATAGTAAAAAATGGGAACTGTGGGTGTCTTAATAAGCATATACTCATATTCTGCCTTAGACAGAATCCCAATGGCAAACGCCTCAGTCAGATGCTTTGTAATGAGGCCTAAATATTCCTCTGTGGGGTCCTTTTTTAAGGGGGCATATGTGACTCTGTCTCCCAGAATACGATATGCCTCCCCAAAATAGTCATCTTTATTCAAGAGGACTATTCCACCCCCTTTATCCGCTGATCTCACCACTATATCTTGGTTGGCTTTCAAGGTGTTAATGCTTTTGTATTCCTCCCAAGTAAGGTTGGAATGATGTTTAGAGGAACTCTTTTTACACATTTCTTTAAAATCTCTCTCCACCAATTTTCCAAACATTTCAATATTGGGTCCTCTGGAGGTGTATGGATAGAAAACTGAATTGGGCTTAAATCCCGAATGTAAATAGCCACTAGAATTAACAAAATCTGGATCACTTTCTCTTAAAAGAGATTCCAGATCTTCAATGAGAGCCTCTTCTTCACTATTAAACTCGTTCTGTGTATTTATTTGAGTACTAGCTGCTGTGTTGTTAGAGCTGCTAAAATGACGTTGTAGAGTCATTTTCCTCAAATATTTTTGGAGGTCTATGTATAGATCAAATTCTTTCGCATCCCTTGTAGGTGCAAACGTGAGCCCTTTTTTTAGGACCTGAAAGAGATGCTGATCTATTATAAGCGAAGATAGATTAAATATCCCACTTGAAATCAGTGTTAATGACTCAGGGATCCCCTCTTTGTGGGTGGACTTTCTCCCTCCTCTCTTACCTCGTCTGAGTATCCCCTTTTGCGATTCACTTTTGTCATAGGGTTTGAGGGAGGGTTGTCTAGATCCCAGCTCGGTCTTTTGAGCTTGTTTTTGGATGTTTTCTGAAAAAAACAATTGTCATCATTATCGCTTACACTACCTTGACCTCTCAACTTAGAGAATTTATTGGAAACCGGGATCTCAAATTCTATACGTTTCTCTTCCTTGGGAGCATACTGTTCTCTCCTTTGATGTTTGTATTTGTGTTTAATATCATTTGGCTTCCCATTTTTGCCCACTGTTGACCAATTGTCGCCCCTTCACCCCTTTCGCTTAGGGTTTAGTCTCCATTAGGTGTTCTCCTTGGTAGTACTTAGCCGTCCAGCTGCACAGCTGTTCTGAGGTGGGGTTGGATCCCCTCAGTTTTTGTGTATTTTTAATAAATTACCTTCCACTAATCCCTGGTGCGCATTTGTGCATTTTTTATTATCTTGTATTTCAGGGTGCCTTCCCCCCTTTCTAAGGGGGGTTCACCTAGATTTGAGAGTTTCTGGGGAGACGCTTTATGTACATGCTGCAAATGGATCATCCACACCATCACACAGCACGAGCGCTGAATATCCTGTTTTTTCTATTTGAGGGAGGGGGTTGAGGTATTTTATATATGTATTGGGGGGTTGGGGAATTTTATATGTGTATTGGGGGGGCTGGGGTATTTAATATATATATTGGGGGGACTGGGGTATTTAATATGTATTGGGGGGGCTGGGGTATTTAATATGTATTGGGGGGGGCTGGGGTATTTAATATATATATATTGGGGGGGCTGGGGTATTTAATATATGTATTGCGGGGGCTGGGATATTTAATATATGTATTGGGGGGCTGGGGTATTTAATATATGTATTGGCGGGGCTGGGGTATTTAATATATGTATTGGGGGGCTGGGGTATTTAATATATGTATTGGCGGGGCTGGGGTATTTAATATATGTATTGGCGGGGCTCACGTCACCTCCCCCTTTTTAATGGTGGATCTCATTTTGCTGCAGGTAAGGAATCTATTATGGTTCTTCTCCCTCATACAGAGGTATAGGGAACAGATGCAGTGTAGTGGAGGACTTGCACTTATTATGGTTTACCTTGACGTTTGATGTGCAGGCTTGTGATGCTTTGGCCAAGATATCTAACTAAAAAAACATATTTTATTATTATTAGTATTAGCATTATTATTAGTACTGAAGCATTATTTCTTGTAATTATTACCATTTATGTTCTGTCATTTGGATGTAGCACTGGGCACCCCCTTTTGTTTGCTATATTCACTTGCCACAGCCCTCTGGCACTCTATGTGACATTACATATAGTCAAGATTAGGTGGGTGTGGGCGTTTGAGCTTGCTGGTCTTGTGTGTTAATTAATTTCTGACTGGAATCAGTTGTATGGAGGTTGTGGCACCTCCCCCAGAGCTCACGTCACCTCCCCCTTTTTAATGGTGGATCTCACTTTGCTGCAGGTAAGGAATCTATTATGGTTCTTCCCCCTCATACAGAGGTATAGGGAACAGATGCAGTGTAGTGTAGGACTTGCACTTATTATGGTTTACCTTGACGTTTGGTGTGCAGGCTTGTGATGCTTTAGCCAAAATATCTAACTAAAAAAACATATTTTATTATTATTAGTATTAGTATTATTATTAGTACTGAAGCATTATTTCTTGTAATTATTACCATGTATGTTCTGTCATTTGGATGTATCACTGGGCACCCCCTGTCGTTTGCTGTATCTAATATATGTATGGGGGGGCTGGGATATTTAATATATGTATTGGCGAGGCTGGGGTATCTAATATATGTATGGGGGGGCTGGGTATTTAATATATGTATTGGCGGGGCTGGGGTATTTAATATATGTATTGGTGGGGCTGGGGTATTTAATATATGTATTGGCGGGGCTGGGGTATTTAATATATGTATTGGCGGGGCTGGGGTATTTAATATATGTATTGGCAGGGGTTGAGGTATATAATATATGTATTGCGGGGCTTGGGGTATTTAATATATGTATTGCGGGGGTTGGGGTATTTAATATATGTATTGCGGGGGTTGGGGTATTTAATATGTATGCGGGGGTTTGGGGGGGGTATTTAATATTGTATTGCGGGGGTTGGGGTATTAATATATGGATTGCTGGGGGGTTGGGATTTAATATTGTATGCGGGGGTTGGGTATTTAATATATGTATTGCGGGGGTTGGGGTATTATATGTATTGCGGGGTTGGGGTATTATATGTATTGCGGGGTTGGGGTATTTAATATATGTATTGCGGGGTTGGAGTATTTAATATATGTATTGCGGTTGTTGGGTTATTTTATATATGTATTGCGGGGTTGGGGTATTTTATATATGTATGGGGGGGTTGGAGTATTTTATATATGTATGGGGGGGTTGGGGTATTTTATATATGTATTGGGGGGTTGGGGTATTTTATAGATGTATTGGGGGAGGTTGGAGTATTTTATATATGTATTTTGGGGGGGGTTGGGGTATTTTTTTATATGTATTGAGGGTGTCGAGTACTTTTTATATATATTGGGAGGGTCTCGCATATTTTAGCATTGTGTCCAGTATTTTTGGACAAGCCACCTGGCAACCCTAGCTGCTGTTCCAAGGTCTCCCCCTCCCCCCCAGCCATCCTGCAGCCACCGGCAGCCCCCCCCCCAAGTAGCAGCCACCGGCGCGCCCCCGCTCCCCCCCCCCAGTAGCAGCCACCGGCCCCCTATCTACAATGTAAGTCGGATTTTTATTTGTATTGGGGGTGTATTTTTTATATGTATTGGGTGGTTAAGTAAAAGTTGCGCGCTAAAATTATTTTTCCCGTGGACGGTGCGCTTTGGGTTGGGGGGGGGGGGGCTGCTCCTTCCATTTGTCCCGGGCCCCATGATTTCTGTTGGCGGCCCTATTGCTAGTGGTTTTATTTGGGTATGTGATTGGTTGGCTAGTGCTTTTAATTTTTGTTTCTGGGGGTTTAGGTGCTTGCTGTATATGTTTGATTATTGTGTATTTTGGACATTCATGCTTTTGTATTAGGGTGACCATTGACTGCTATAGTAGCTTATCATGCCCATATTATATTATATTTCACTTCACTTGCAGACATGTGAGTATCTGTACTGGTATTTACCAGTTTTTAACAGCACTAGGTTATATAAACATATGCTTTGATATTTTAAACCCTTCTGGGCTTTTTTCACATAACACTAGTATGCTTTTAGCGTAGGGACCTGCTATAGAGACTTACCTTGACGTGGTTAGCAGGCTTGGCATTATTTGATCAAAGGATGTATACCAAAAGTCTCCTTTTTTCTTATAGGTATATACACCATACATATATATATATATTCCCCATTGATTGCTATCCCAAAGGGAGAAGCGCATGGATTCACTTTTTGTTTTGCCATATTATATGGGTATGATGGACTACTATGCCACTCAATAGGTACAGGGTGTTTATACTGGGTCCGGGGATGGGTGGTTAGGCCTCCCGAGTGGGTAGTGGGGGACGGTGGGTTAACCGCTAAGGTGATTAAGGGGTTAGGGGCCATTAGATTGTATTTTTTATGTATTCTTTCTGGCAACGGAGGACATGGACCTGCAGTATGCTGACGAGGATGCCCTTCAGAATGGCAGGGGTTTTATTTACTTTATGTATGCTGGCTGGCTAATGTTTTATTTAATAATGGACAAATAATCTATTATCCATATCTGGATAATAGTTAGTTTTGTACATTAATGTACTGTATGTGTTTGGGGGTAGGTGTATTTATTGAAATGGAGGCCATATTTTTTTTTAACAACACGAATGGTACAACTGGCACGCAGGGACCGCCCGAGGACCCCCGGACACCCGTGGGGAACACCTGGGGACCCCCGCCAGCCTATGTTATCAATCGTGTGTTCAAATAAATAAATAATGGCTTTATGTGGGTGCACAAGGGGTGGGTTGTGTATTGGTGCTTACTACATATTTAAATTGAAATGTTATTACTAGTGTAGATGAGCAGGGGGTCTCCGCAGCAGAACGGTGTTGTTTTCAGGTCCAGGGCCACTCTGCTTCCCGAGATATAGGCCCCGTTATGGGGTGCCGGTATCTCCTATGAATGTAATTGTCCCATGTCACGTGACCAGGGCATTTTAATGCATAGACGATACCGGCATCCCATAACGGGGCCTGTATTTCAGGAAGCAGGGGGTCCCCGGACCTAAAATCAACGTGGTTCTGCTCCGGAGACCCCCTGCTAATGTACACTTGTAAAGAAAATTAATTTCATATTTTTTATTTTGGCTGAGATTTGTGCAGAGGTAGGCGGCTCTCTCTCTCTCTCTCTGCAGCAGAATCAACTCGCCGGGTGAGCCCTTTTCAGATGGCCGATCATCTCGTCGCCGGCTACTCACCATGTTTGCAAATGTTGCTATCTCATGTATTCGGGGCTTTCTGCATACCGTGATAGCAATGCTATCAAAAATTGCAGACTTTATTGCATGAGGCCCATAGTCTATTAATTTTCTATCAATTACATTTAGGCATCTTGTATAAATGTTTAATCTATGTTGAAGGTATTTTAAACTATAGCGGTTATTAACTGCTAAGGTGATTTTGGTTTTAGGGGCCATTAGATTGTATTTTTTTATGTATTCTTTCTTGCAACGGAGGACATGGACCTGCAGTATGCTGATGAGAACGCCCTTTATAATGGCAGGGGTAAGTAGAATGATTTCATTTACTTTATTTTTGCTGGCCGGCTAATGTTTTGTTTAATAATGGGCAAATGATCTATTATCCATATCTGGATAATAGTTAGTTTGCACATTACTCTACTATATGTGTTTGGGGGTAGGTGTATTTATTGAAACGGAGGCCATCTTAATTTTTTTTACAACACGAATGGTACAACAGGCAAGCGGGGACTGCTCGAAGACCCCCGGACGCCCGTGGGGAACACCTGGGGACCCCCACCGGCCTATGTTATCAATCGTGTGTTCAAATAAATAAATAAATGGTTTTATGTAGGGGCACAGGGGGTGGGTTGTGTATTGGTGCTTACTACATATTTAAATTTAAATTGTATTACTAGTGTAGATGAGCAGGGGTCCGCAGCAGAACCAAGTTGATTTCAGGTCCGGGGGCACTTTGCTTACCAAGATATAGGCCCCGTTATGGGGTGCCGGTATTTCCTATGCATGTAAATGTCCCACGTCACGAAATCACGGGACCGCTTAGGTTACAGAAGCCAGTTACCCGTTTAGCAAAAGTAGTTGTAAGTTTGCAAAAGTAGTTGCATCCTGTTAGGCGGCAAAACCTGACACTGCCCATCTCTGTGACTGAATCAGCCGGAGCCAAGTCCCTCCTTGGTCCGTCCTACGCCTGCTAGGGGAGGAGCCATAACCCTGCACCAATCCAGGACTATTGTCTCGGCTATGGGAGGAGCTTGCCACACCCTGCTGTGGAAGAGTAAAGAGCTGCTGCTAATCCTCTGCCCCATTCTACATTGCCTACCTCATCTATCTCCTGTCAAAGATCAAGTCAGAGCTAGACCTAACAAATTATTCTCTGCCAGGAGGATATCTGGTGGTCACCGTTTATGGACAACAGTACCTGAGATGTCTGTGTCCCAACTGCAGACTTCCTGGGGAGATGCCAGTATAACGGTGTGTTGCCAGAACTGTAGGACCAAGTATATGTGGCCTGCCAACCCTGTGCCATCTGCAGCAGTAATTCAATCGATCGAGCGGGCCTCTACGCCATCTGGTGCGGCCCCTGTGTTTCATTCTGCACCCATACTCCTGACGGTCTACGATCAGGCCTTATTGTCGTGGGAAGTGGCCCATAGCAACATCTAGCTGGCTGGGCCACCTGTGGGCCCATGTGCCCAATGATCGGTTCCACAAATCCTCAATGTTCTGGTGGCTGAGACAACTGAAGCAGTCCAAGGCCCAATGGTTCCAGGACGGAACCAGTGTCGGTGTGCCTGGAGTGTTAGTCGACTGCCACGGAGGTGTTGGGTGCGTCTCCTCTGGTGGTGCCAAAGCAAGCCTGCTTTGTGCTAATTACAGCCTGGGGGTGCCGGATGCCCCGACATCACAGCTCAGTGATGGTGTCCTTGCGATCTTCCCTTCTGAAGAAGAACAGAGCTGCCAGATACCTGCGGAGATGACTTCTGCACTTAACAGGGTCCTGCGATTGTCACGAGCCCATGATGCCGTCCTGAAGGCCAGGGGGGCTGATGGAGTTCTGGAGAAGCCCCACGTCCCAGCAAGATGTCGGTGCTGCCAAAGACCCAACCGCTGAGGAAAAGACAAGATTCGAAGACATCTCCTACCTTCAGTTGGGTGAGGTGACAACTTCTTCTGCCCAACAGGAGTCCGCTGCAGCCTTGCCAAACGAGGAGCCAGGTGAAGCCCTGTTTGGTGTGCAGTGGAGAGAAATGGTGCTCAAGCACATTGACCTCACATTAACAATGAGAGGACAAGAGGGCACTGGGAATTAGCAATTAAGCAGTACAAACCTATGAAAGGGCTCCAATTACCCTGAAGGCAGGGGGTAAATGCACAAAAACACCCCCCTTACCTCATTGGGATAGCCCCAGGCAAACGTACTCACACTTAGTACCTCCAGTCCCTCTCTCCTTAGGCGTGCTGCTGAATCCAGTGAGGGAGAGTCCAATGTAGTGAAGCGTGCAGCGCACAGCCAAAGAGGCAAGAGTGGTCTGGCCAAAAATCTTTTATTAGTTAAGAGATCATAAAACAGACGGTTGTGAAACCTTCGACGCGTTTCG
>WSYH01010325.1:0-23565 GCA_036426205.1 Ascaphus truei | reverse complement strand
GGTAACCCAACCAATGGGGACCCAAACCCACTGAAACAACCACGGTAACCCAACCCGCTGAACCAACCACGGTAACCCAACCCGCTGAAAAACCAACCCACGGTAACCCAACCATGGGAACCCAACCCGCTGAAACCCAAAACCACGGTAACCCAACCCATGGCGAACCCTAACCGCTGAAACGGCTGTCTGATGGAAACTTACAGGAGGCTTAGAAATAGCGTGGCATGCGACCACGTGGGAATCTGTGGCTCTGTGATGGCCAATACGGTGTGTGCATCCTTTGTGATAACGTGGTCGGAGATTCTGGGAACGTGGAACGCGGCCTCCCAAATACCCTGAGCAATAGGTCCCCTGCGGTTACTGCGCGGGAAGCTGGGAGGTATAGATTTGCTCGGCGGGGCCGCAGAAGCAAATCTTTTATACCAGGAAAGCTGGATTGATGATTCACTCTGTAATGCTTTCGTGCAGGGCGCTCAACGCAGTCCTAAAGCCCCTCAACAGGTCAGGTTTTCAGGATATCCCAGCTTCAGCACACGTGGCTCAATCAGTGCCTGCTTCAGCACGGTGTCTCAATTAGTGGTTCGGTCTTCGACTGAGCCACTTGTGCTGAAGCAGGGATATCCTTAAACCTATTGGGGGGGGGGTCTTGAGGACTGGATTACCCCGGCTTTAATACAATCTTTATAGCTGCACAGCAAGATCTCGGAGCACAGGGGTTAACAGACGGTGACGGTACCTGGGGAAGAATCTCCTTCTTGAGATGTTTCAGGTGGAAGACAGAGGGCGCCAGGCACACTGCCAGGTTTCCTGCGCTATCTGGTTCACCTGCGCACAGGAGATGTCGCTGAGGAAGCACAGCAGCGTTTGCAGGACCTCTTTGTTCTATCCGGCATGAGCACGACGGCCGCCTGCACCGCCCGCAAACCGCTGTCCTTCGGCACTTCTGTGAGGGCAAGGAGCAACGGAATAAGGAAACAAAGAGACTTTTGAGACGAACGAGGAAAGGCTTTAGGGGGTCACCAGTGATAGCTACAAGCATTTATTAGGGTGTCCTTGTTCCAAGTGCAGACAGGCGCCATGCCATTATATTGCTAATCTGGCCGTTTCTAGATCACACAATTGGGCATTTTAATAGGGTGCGTCTATCTCTCCTGAGTACCACACCATCATAAAATAATCCCATATCACACCCATATTAAATAATCCCATTACTGATGTACCACACAGTTATAAATAATCCCATTACTGACACCATCATAAATAATCCCATTATTGAACAATCCTCATAAATTAATCCCATTATGACACCATTATAATAATCCTATTGACACCAATCATAAATAATCCCATTACTGACACCATCATAAATAATCCCATTAGTGAACACATTATAAATAATCCCATTACTAACACCATTATAAATAATCCCATTACTGACACCATATAATAATCCATACTGATGTACCACACCGTTATGAAATAATCCCATTACTGATGTACCATCACTGTTATAATAATACCATTACTGATTGTACCACACCATTATAATAATACCATACTGACACCTTATAATAATCCCATTACTGACACCGTTTAAATAATCCCATTACTGACACCGCTATAAATAATCCCATTATGATGTACCACCACTGTTATAAATATAATCCCATTACTGACACCGTTATAAATAATCCCATTACTGATGGTACCACACCGTTCTAAATAATCCCATTACTGATGTTACCACAACACCGTTATAAATAATCCCATTACTGATGATACCACACCGTTTATAAAATAATCCCATGACGATACCACACCTCTGGCTCTGTAGAGGACACACGTTTATCTATTAACACTTGTGGATGAGGGAGGTTAGTAGAGTCCCTGCCAGAGAGATTACTGCCGTGGTGATGACATAATACCCAGCAGGGGTATCGGTGGCTTCATCATTAAGCAGCACCTTAAAAAAAGTTATGACAAACTTCTGCCTCCTATCTGGTGTGGGCCACTAGTCTGAGACCACTTGTCCAAACCTTGGACCATTTCTCAACTCAAGTTCTCAAGGCCACCATCAGGTCAGGGTTTCAGATATCCCTGCTCAGCACAGTTGGCTCAATCAGTTGGTCAGACGTTGACTGGCACCTCCAGTCCCCAAGGGCCACCAACAGATCAGTGGATTATGGATATCCCTGCTTCAGCACAGGTGGCTCAATCAGGCTGAAGCAGGGAGTATCCTCAAAAAAACTGACCTGTTGGTGTCCCTTGAGAACCAGAGTTAGTTGTACCCCTGGTTGGACCCATTACCCCTAATTGCCGGGTATAGTGCGTCACACGAAAAGAGCGGCTATATAAATGTAATTACCGCAGAACAGAGAACAGCTACAATAACACAAAGACACCCACCACATCACACACACACACACTCACACCACACCACACCACACGCCACACACACACATACACCCACACCACACACAACACACACACACCACACAACACCTACACCCCCACACACACACACACACACACACACACACACAACACACAATCACCACCCCACACACACACACACACAACACCCCCAACCCCACATCCCACACACACCACCACCACAACACCACACACACCACTCACACTAACCAACACACATCACATAACGTGTATGTGCTAAACACTGAAAAGGATTATATAATGTAATTATCGCACACTCAGAACAGAGAAACTACTACAAAAGACACACACACACACACTCACACTCACACACACATAACACCCGCACACACACACACACACACACACATAACCCTGCACAACACAACACACACACACACCACTCACACTCACACCCACATAACGTGTATAGTGCTAACACTGAAAAGGCGTTATATAAATGTAATTATCCGCAGAACAGAAAACTACTAACACAAGACACAACACACTCACACTCACACACACCATAACCCGCCACAAACACACACCACACACACACATACCCTGCACACACACCACACACACACACACCACACTACACTCACACACACATAACGTTTAGTGCTAACCTGAAAAGGCGTTATATAAATGTAATTATCCTCAGAACAGAGAAACTACTAACACAAAAGACACACCACACACACACTCACACTCACACACATAACCCGCCAATCAAACACCACACACACACACACACACACACACACAGCACACTACACACACACACTCACAAACACAATAAACCCCGCACCCACCACACGCACAAACACACACCCACACACAACACCACACACCACACACACACACACCACACCCACACACACACCACACACACCACAGAACCCTGCAACCACACACAACCACACCCACTCACCATCACCAAACATCCACTCACCACCCACCCCTCACATCACTCACACACACACACACACACAAATCACATAACGTGTATAGTGCTAACACTGAAAAGGAGTTATATAATGTAATTATCCGCAGAACAGAGAAACTACTAACACAAAGACACACACACTCACACTCACACACACAACAACCTCACCACAAAACACACACCACACACACACCAGCACACACCACACACACACACACCCCAGCCACACACACATCACACACACACACATCCACACACACACACACACACCAACACACACACAAACACACACAACACACACACACCACACACACACATTCACAACCCCGCTACACACACACCACTCCACACACACACACACACACACACACACACACACACACACACACACACACACACTCACACTCACCCAACACACACAATCACATAACGTGTATAGTGCTAACACTGAAAAGGAGTTATATAAATGTAATTATCCGCAGAACAGAGAAACTACTAACACAAAGACACACACACACACACACTCACACTCACACACACATAACCCCGCCACACACACACACACACACACATAACCCTGCACACACACAAAACACACACAACACCACACCACTCACACTCACACACACATAACGTGTATAGTGCTAACACTGAAAAGGAGTTATATAAATGTAATTATCCGCAGAACAGAGAAACTACTAACACAAAGACATCACACACACACACTCACACTCACACACACACATAACCCCGCACACACGTTTACACCACACACACACACATAACCCTGCACACACCCACACACACACACACTACACCCACTCACACTCATCCACACACATAACGTGTATGTGTCTAACACTGAAAAGGCGTTATATAAATGTAATTATCCGCAGAGACCAGAGGAGAAACTACTAACACAAAGACACACACACACACACACACCACTCACAACCACATAACCGCACACACACACACTCACACCACACACACACTGCCCATGCCACACACACACACACACCACCACAACAAACAAACACAAACCACACACACACACACAACTCACACACTGCCCTGCGCATTACACACACACACACACCACACACACACACACACACTCACACTCACAAACCACATAACCCCGCACACACCACACACACCTCATCACATCACAACCACACACACACACACACACAGCACACACACCACACACAACCACACAAACACTCAGCACACACACAGCACACACCACACACACAACATAACCCTGCACCACACACACCACACTCACACTCCACACTCACACACTCACACCCCCACACACACACACACACATCACTAACGTGTATTAGTGCTAACACTGAAAAGGAGTTATATAATGTAATTACCGCAGAACAGAGAACTACTAAACCAAAGACACACACACACACACACTCACAACTCACACACACCATAACCCCGACCACACACAACACTCACACACACATAACCCCGACACCCACACACACACCACACACACACCACACAACCCGACACACACACATAAAAAGACAAGCACACACACACATCAACACACACACAGCACAACAGAACCCGCACACACACACACACACACCCACTACACACAGAAAACACCCAGCTAACACTCACACAAACCACACACACACAAAACAAACACACACAAACCTCGCACAACCACACACACAAAAGATAACAAACATAACCCACATGAACACACTAACACAACACACACACACAACACTCACACACACAAAAAACACAATAAGCACGCACCCACACGATACACACACACACACACACACAAAACACTCACACTCAAACAACACAGATACACACACAACACAACACACACACACACACACACACTCAAAGCCACACACTCATCACACCCCAATCACACACACACACACACATAACACAACAAACACACAATAACACACACATAACCCAGCACACACCCACAACACTCACACACACACACACACACACACACCAACACATACAACACACTCACACCACCACAACCCAGCACACACGACAACCTCACACACACACACACACACTCACACTCCCACACACACACACACACACACACACACCACACTCACACACACATAACCCCGCACCACACACACACTCACACACACACACACACACACCACACCACACTACACAACCCCCCACACCAACCCACTCCCACACACACACACAACACTCACACAACACACACGATACACCACACACACACACACCCACCACACACACAACCATACACACGACACACATAAAACCGCTGACACACACACAACACACCACTCACACTCACCCACACACACACTCATCACACACACACCACACACACTCACACCACACACACACACACACACATTAACCCTGCACACACACACCACACACACTCACACTCACACACAAACACTCAGTCACTAACACACACACATCACACCTACACCACTCACACACACACCACACATCACATAACGTGTATATGCTAACATGTAAAAGGAGTTATATAAATGTAATTAATCCGCAGACAAGACAAGAAATACGAAAAACGACTAACACAAACCAACACGACCATCCACAACAACACAAACACACACACTCACACTAAACACACCATACCCCCACACAGCGTACCACAAAACTCAAACATCACACGTCAACACCCCGACCAACAAATAAAAGAAAAAAACACCTGACTACACACCCTCACCACACGACTCACCTACCTACATAACCTCACACATCAGCAAATAGACAACTCCACTTCACATGCTATGCACAACGCACACACACAACTCACACACACATAACCCCGCCCACACACACACTCACACACACATGTTCCCACAGCAGCACACATAACCTGCACACACTCACCACCTCACACTCACACACACATACCCCGTCACACACACACATACACATCACACACAAACACACACACACAACACACGACACAACCACGGACATAACACCGCGACATTAACACACATACACACACTCCCACACACACAACCCACACACACACACTACACACTACACACACCACAGCTTAAGAATAAGCCTCTACAATCTCACGCACATCACACACATCACTCACACACACACTCCGACACACACACACACGTCATACACAACACAGATCAACCACAGTACACACACATAACGCCCCCGCCACACACATCACACCACATCACACAATGCCCACCTACCCTATACCCTCGCACCACCCCAACGCACACTCTTGCTCAAGTACATAGCACTCATCTACGCGAACACACCCATCATACTTAAACTACCCACATGCCCCCACACACAACTCATTCACTTACCAACCTCCATCACACCTAACCCCGCACACCACTCACTACCGGGGCACACCAATCCAACACACGACAAGTAAACTACGACTACACTCACACAAACGCACAGAAACACCTAGACACTACAGACACCAACTCAAAAACCACACACAAAACAAGCAAAAAACACGCAACACAACACACGCGCACACACACACAAAGCATGAAACACACAAGAACAAACACACGCACCAAACCACGCACACAACACACGCACACACACCACACACCGCAATACAACCGCACCAACATGCACACCCCACACATCCAACACCGACACACCTACAGCAATACAACACAACACACACACCAACAAAACACACAACTAAGACCTACCATGCACACCTACCACACACACACACTCACACACACAACACCCACACTCACATCACACACACCAGCACACACTCCACTCAACGACTCACACACCAACACAAATCACTACGTTATAGTATGCTAACACTGAAAGAGTTATATAACATTAATTATCCCAGAACAGAGAAACTACTAACACAAAGACCACACACACCCACACTCAACACTCACAACACAACATAACCCCGCAACACACACCCACACAACACAGCATCATAACCCTGCCACACCACAGCACACACCCCCACAACACTCACCTCACACACACACTATACGGGTATAGTTGTCTAACACTGAAAAGCGGTTATATAAAAGTAATTAATCCGCAGAACAAGTAACTACTAACAGCAAGACCAACACACACACAACTCACACACACACCACACACACACACAACATATAGCCCCTGCACACACTCACACACCTCACAACACCCACACACTCACAATCACAACCACATAGCGGTATAGTGCTAACACTGAAAAGGAGTATAATAACTGTAATTATCCGCAGATACAGAAAACTACTAACACAATACACCGAACACACTCACACTACACACTCACACACACACATCCAGACACGATACACATACAGGCATGATACACCGGACACACAGCAACACCACAGCCAGCAACAAACCCTGGCACACATGCCACACACAGCACCACAACACACAACAACACCAACCTGGCACACACACAAACGCACACTACCACACACCACGCTAACGCACCACACATCAATCACTACAGCACATAACGGCGCAACACACACTATCAAATCCCTAGCTGTCCACACAGCACGCAGCACGACACATAACGCACACAACGACACAGCAACTCAAGACAAACATAACCACAACACACACACTCACAATAATCAACACAACACGAACACACATAACGCACACACAAACACAAGGCTCAAATAAACATAAAACGCCTAAAACAAACAACTACGGCAAGCACACAATACATGAACACTAACAATCACAAAACAGACCACGATAACCCTTCGTCACGACACACACAACACCATCACAATACACACAACACTCACATGCTAACCGAAAAACAACCACGTCTAATCACACACACAGACTCACAGAACACACGACCAACACAAAAACACCCAAATCCACACACACAAACCAGCACCGCACCACACACACATCACATCACACACACACATGCACACCACACAGAACCCCGCCACAACACAACACCATCACACTAGACAACACACGCCACTTCATTCGCAAGAACACCAAAGACCCCGACATCAACACACACACACACAGCACCACACGCACATCACACGATCACCACTCAACACCAGAACCACCAACCGCATTCAACAAACCGCACAACCACCCACATACACACCAACCAAAACGACCGAGACACACACACTCACACACACACACACACACACACATACACACTCACACTCAATAACATAACCCCGCTACACACACACCCACACGCACCTCACACACAACCACACACAGACACACACTCACACTCACCACATACACACGTTCATCACACACATTAATCCCTGCAACAACACACACACTCACACACACACAACACATTCACACACAGCAAATCACACACACACACGCACTGCACTACAAACACGCACACTCACAGAAGCAAAACCGCACTACACAACACAAACCAGCCACTCACACACACAACGCACATCACAGCATCCACACACTAACGCCTCACATCACACTAGGACCCTTACAGCACATCACAAAACGAACTACACGACACACAAACACACACAACGCAACAAACACATGGCACAACACACTTCACACCAGCACACACACACAACAACACATTACGCATCACAAAGCCCTACAGTACCAATAACTACACGGCCACACATCCAGCGCAGTCATTGCACAACCCCACAGCAAACCACACACTCACACACACTACAGCCTCACCACCCCATCGCTCACATCACACGCACAGCTATACCACACAACACTCAACACAGTCGACACCACAACTACACACCTTAGAACCGGCCAGACACACACACACACAGTCACAGGCCCCACACAGCACCCACACACTAACCACCGCACCCCCACACACCACAACAACCTCTCGCACACACGTAACCGCACATCACACCACACCACCACAACCTCACAGAACCGACAGCACACACAACACAGCAGACAGCACACACACACACACAACACAAACAAACATCTAACACACACGTCACACAACACACATCACAGAACCCGTCACATCACACACACACCACTCACACACATACAGATACCACACCACACACACACACACAACATCACTAACCTTCACACCACAACGAACTCCATGAGCACACACACAAACACACCACACATAAACACACACACACACACACACACACACTCCACACACACACATCACATCACACAACACATCAACCCCCTATCCTAGACCTTCTGGTGAGAAGTGGTTTTACATCCTCAGACATAACAGTCATCTAGTTTCCTGCCCAACACATCATGGATCCCTAAGTTTCCTCGTCTCCGTTACACCACAAAGCCCGCCTCATTATATCCGGGTTAGAGGTGGTTATGGAGGTGTAGAAGCTCCTCATTATATCCCGCGTTAGAGGTGGGTATGGAGGTTAGAGAGCTCCTCATTATACCGGGTTAGAGTGTTGAGGTTAGGAGGTATAGATAGCTCCTCATTATATCCCGGGTTAGAGGGGGATGGAGGGATTAGAAGCTCCTCATTATATCCCGGGTAGAGGTTGTATGGAGGTTAGAAGCTCCTCATTATATCCGGGTTAGAGTGGGGATGGAGGTTAAAGATGCCTCATATATTCAGGCGTTAGAGGTGTGGATGGAGGTTGGAAGCTCTCATCATTATATCCGGGTTAAGGTGGGATGGAGGTTAGAAGCTCTCATTTAATCCCGGGTAGAGGTGGTATGGAGGTTAGGAAGCTCCTCATTATATCCCGGGTTAGAGGTGGGATGGAGTTAGAAGCTCCTATTATTCTCCGGGTTAGAGGTGGGATGGAGGTTAGAAGCTCCTCATGATATCCCGGTTAGAGGGGGGATGGAGGTAGGAGCTTCTCATATATCCGGTGTTAGAGGGGGATGAGGGTTAGAAGCTCCTCATTATATCGGGTTAGAGGGTGGTATGGAGGTTGAAGCTCCTCATTATCCCGGGTTAGAGGTGGGTATGGAGGTTAGAAGCTCCTCATTATATCCCGGGTTAGAGGTGGGATGGAGGTTAGAAGCTCCTCATTATATCCCGGTTAGAGGGGATGGAGGTTAGAAGCGCCTCATTATATCCCGGGTTAGAGGTGGATGGAGGTTGGAAGCTCCTCATTATATATCCGGTTAGAGGTGGGATGGAGGTTAGAAGCTCCTCATTATATCCCGTGGTTAGAGGGGGTATGGAGGTTGAAGCTCCTCATTATATCCGGGTTAGAGGTGGATGGAGGTTAGAAGGCCTCATATATCCGGTTAGGGTGGGATGGAGGTTGGAAGCTCCTCATTATATCCCGGGTTAGAGGTGGGATGGAGGTTAGAAGCTCCTCATTATATCCCGGGTTAGAGGTGGTATGGAGGTTAGAAGCTCCTCATTATATTCCGGGTTAGGGTGGGATGGAGATTAGAAGCTCCTTATATCCCGGGTTAGAGGTGGGATGGATGGGTTGGAAGCTCCTCATTATATCCGGCGTTAGAGGTGGTATGGAGGTTAGGAAGTCCTCATTATATCCCGGGTTAGAGTGGGATGGAGATTAGAAGCTCCTCATTATATTCAGGGTTAGAGGTGGGATGGAGGTTAGAAGCTCCTCATTATATCCCGGTTTAGAGGTGGTAGTGAGGTTAGAAGCTCCTCATTATATCCCGGGTAGAGGTTGTATGGAGGTTAGAAGCTCCTCATTATCCCGGTTAGAGGTGGGATGGAGGTGGACGTCCTCATTATATCCGGGTTAGCAGTGGGGATGGGATGGAGGTTAGAAGCTCCTCATTATATCCCGGGTTAGAGGTGGGATGGAGGTTAGAAGCTCCTCATTATATCCGGGTTAGAGGTGGGTTGGAGATTAGGAAGCTCCTCATTATATCCCGGGTTAGAGGTGGGATGGAGGTTGGAAGCTCCTCATTATATCCGGGTTAGAGGTGGTTATGGGGTTAGAAGCCTCCTCATTATATTCCCGGGTTAGAGGTGGGATGGAGATTATAAGCTCCTCATTATATCCCGGTTAGAGGTGGATGGAGGTTAGAAGCTCCTCATATATCCCGGGTTAGAGGGGGTATGAGGTTAGAAGCTCCTCATTATATCCGGGTTAGAGGGTTGGAGGTTAGAAGCTCCTCATATATCCAGGTTAGAGGTGGGATGGAGGTTGAAGCTCCTCATTCATCCCGGGTTAGAGGTGGGATGGAGGTTGAAGACTCCTCATTATATCCCGGGTTAGCGGGTGGATGGAGGTTAGAAGCTCCTCTATATCCCGGGTTAGAGGGGTATGGAGGTTAGAAGCTCCTCATTATATCCGGTTAGAGGTGGGATGGAGGTTTAGAAGCTCCTCATTATAACCCGGGTTGAGGGTGGTTATGGAGGTTAGAAGCTCCTCATTATATCCCGGTTAGAGGTGGATGATGGTTGGAAGCTCCTCATTATATCCCGGGTTAGAGTTAAGGGTGGGGGTGTGGTGGATGAGGTTAGAAGCTCCTCTTATTATCCGGGTTAGCGGTGGGATGGAGGTTAGAGACTCCTCATTATATCCCGGGTTGAGGGGGTATGGAGGTTAGAAGCTCCTCATTTAATCCCTGGGTTAGAGGGGGGTATGGAGGTGAAGCTCCTCATTATATTCCGGGTTAGAGGTGGGGGGAGTTAGAAGTCCTCATTATATCCCGGGTTAGAGGGGGTATGGAGGTTAGAAGCTCCTCATATATCACGGGTTAGGTGGGATGGAGGTTGTAAGCGCCTATTATATCCCGGGTGTAGAGTGGGATGGAGGTTAGAAGCGCCTCATTATATCCCGGGTTAGAGGTGGATGGAGGTTAGAAGCTCCTTATTATATCCCGGTTAGAGGTGTATGGAGTTTAGAAGCTCCTCATTATATCCCGGGTTAGAGGTGGGATGGAGGTTAAAGCTCCTCATTATAATCCCGGGTTAGAGGTATGGAGGTTTAGAAGCTCCTCATCATATCCCGGGTTAGGGGGATGGGGTGTGGAAGCTCCTCATTATATCCGGGTTAGAGGTTGGTATGGAGATTAGAAGCGCCTCATTATATCCCGGGTTTAGAGGTGGGATGGAGGTGAGGAGCTCTCCTCATTATATCCCGGTTTAGAGGTGGGATGGAGGTTAGAAGCTCCTCATTATATCCCGGGTTAGCGGTGGATTGAGGTTAGAAGCTCCTCTTATTCCCGGGTTCGGTTATGGAGTGAAGATCATCATATACCCGGGTTAGAGGGGGTATGGAGGTGGTTAGAGCTCCTCATTATAATCCCGGGTTAAGGGGAGGAGGTTAGAACTCTATTATATCCCGGGTTAGACGGGGGATGGAGGTTAGAAGCTCCTCATTATATCCGGGTTAGAGGTGGGATGGAGGTTAGGACGCGCCTCATTATATCCCGGGTTAGAGGTGGGATGGAGGGTTAGAAGCTCCTCATTATATCCGTGGTTTAGAGGTGGGATGGAGGTTTGAAGCTCCTTATTTAACCCGGGTTAACGGGTTTCGTGGTGGTATGGAGGTTAGAAGCTCCTCATTATATCCCGGGTTAGAGGTGGGATGGAGTTAGAAGCTCTCATTATATCCCGGGTTAGAGGTATGGAGGTTAGAAGCTCTCATCAGTATCCGTGGTTAGAGGTGGGATGGAGTTGGAAGCTCCTCATTATATCCGGTTAGAGGTGGTATGGAGATTAGAGCGCCTCATTTATTCCCGGGGTAGAGGTGGGATGGAGGTTAGGAGCCCTCATTATATCCGGGTTAGAGGTGGGATGGAGGTTAGAAGCTCCTCACTCTATATCCCGGGTTAGAGGTGGGATGGAGGTTAGAAGCTCCTCATTATATCCCCGGGTTAGAGGTGGGATGGGGTTAGGAAGCTCCTCATTATATCCGCGGTTAGACGGTGGGATGGAGTTGGAAGCTCCTCATTATAATCCCCGGGTTAGGGTGGTGGAGGTTAGAAGCTCCTCATTATATCCGGTTAGTGTGGGATGGAGGTTAGGAGCTCCTCATTATATCCCGGGTTAGCGGTGGATGAGGTTGGAAGCTCACATTGTAATTTGCAGGAAGGTCTCCGTCAGTTTTGCTGGTGAAGATGGCTCAGGATGGTCCCGGAAATACTGCTTCAGCGGTTCAGCACATCGTACGCCGACTGCCCCGTGTAACCGACGTGTCAGGAGACGCCTCGTCATCTGCCGCAGGGACCTGGATACGAGATTTCACACCGGACTTCGGAAGATTCCCCACTGGAGCAAAGGGATACGGGTCAGACTGGGACGACCAGGGGGCGGAGATTGGGAAACGCAACGCTGGCGGTCATGACATTAAGAGATCGGTGAAACCGGTTTGCAAATTAAGACATTTGGGCTGAGATGAAGAAAAATTTGCAAAGATTTGAAGTTTCCCCAGAAATCACATCCTAGAATATCGTATTTAGACGGCGCCCGGACGCCAACTTTTGCAAATAGTGGGAGATAGTTGGCGAATATACCAGTAAATATTGACCAACATTTGGCAAAATTCGCAAACGTGCAAATAAAATTGGGCAAATCTTTGCATTTGTTGTCAAACGTCCTTCGCTGCAACGTTTGCCAAATTCCACATTTCTTTATAAATCTGTGAGAACTTTTGCCAAAGTGACCTGGAAACTGAGGACAAATTCACCTATTTGTAAAGAATTCAGCCCCGAAATGCAGAAAACCTGAACTGCAAGAAGAATTCATTTCCTGAGATTATAACCATTTCCAAGAAAAAAAAAAAATACTCTGTTTGTTAATGGGGACAGGTAATGCTCAATGCAACACCTGAGTGACATGAGTCCTTGTGGGGCAGGCATGGGGGATGCGTGGGAGAGGAGGTGTGGTGGAGGAGGCATGGGAGGGGCGTGGAGAGGAGGTGCGGGGGAGGAGGCACGGGAGGGGGGTGTGGGGAGGAGGCGCAGACAGGTAATGCTCAATGCAACACCTGATGACATGAAGTCCTTTGTGGGGCAGGCATGGGGGTAGGCGCGGAGGGGGCAACGGCGGAGGAGCGCTGGGTGGACAGAGGGAAGAGGCACAGGGGAGGTTGTGAGGAGACAAATGGGATTCGTGGGGGGGAGGCGCGGCGCAGAGCGAAGCGTGGGGGCGGGGCTGTCGGCAGCGCGCATGAATACCTGGTCCAGGCACTGGCTGCGAATGTAGCGCATGGCCTGCTGGATGCTTGTGGGGTTAGCGGTTTGCCCGTTCTTGCATTAATAATCGGGGGGACCCCTAAATACGGCTCTGCCTCGGAGTCAGGAACACTTTGCTTTCTTCCATGAATTGGGAACTGTCCTGTTACCAGAAAAACAGTCAGAGAGTAGTAAGAGAGCGTAAGAGTCAGTGTCAGAGTGTGAGTGTCAGAGAGTTAGAGAGAGTAAGAGAGTGTCAGTGTCAGAGTGTGAGTGTCAGAGAGTAAGAGAGAGTAGAGAGTTGGTAAGTGTCAGGTGAGGGTGAGTGTCAGAGAGTAGTAAGAGAGAGTAGAGAGAGTGTCAGTGTCAGAGTGCGTGTCAGAGAGCATGAGTGTCAGAGTCAGAGAGTGTGAATGTCAGAGAGTCAGAGAGTGACAGTGTCAGGGAGTCAGAGTGTGAGAGTCAGAGAGAGTGAAAGTGTCAGAGTGTGAGAGAGTGTCAGAGAGTCGGAGAGAAAGAGTGTCAGTGTGAGTGTGTCAGAGAGTCAGAGAGCGTAAGTCAGAGAGCGTCAGAGAGAGTTTAGGGGAGCAGACACACCAGAGAAAATAAGCACTTTGCATGGGGAGAGCGGAGGATGCATGGGCAGAACGGAGGCATGCATGGGCAGAGCGGAGGCATGCATGGGCAGAGCGGAGGATGCATGGGCAGAGCGGAGGATGCATGGGCAGAGCGGAGGCATGCATGGGCAGAGCGGAGGATGCAGAGGGCAGAGCGGGTGAGTGCAGGCGGCAGAGGACGGAGGTAGGAGACATGCAGGCGCGAGCGGAGGATGCATTGGGCAAGAGCGGGGGAGATGAATGGGCAGAGCGAGGCATGCATGGGCAGAGAGGCAGGGGAGCATGGCATGGGCAGAGCGGAGGATGCAGGCAGAGCGGAGGGCATGGGCATGAGCGGAGATGCATGGGCAGAGCGGAGGCTGCATTGGGCAGAGGAGGATGGCAGAGCGGAGGCATGCATGGGCCAGAGCGGAGGCATGCATGGGCAGAGCAGAGGATGCATGGCGAGGGAGGATGATCATGGGAGGAGCGGAGGCAGTAGATGGGCAGAGCGGAGGCATGCGGGGTGCAGGGAGGAGGATGCTGGGGCAGAGCGGAGGCTGCATGCAGCGGCAGAGCGGAGGAGATGGCGAGGAGGCATGCATGGGCAGAGCGGAGGCATCATGGGCAGGGGAGGATGCATGGGAGAGCGAGGATGCATGGCCAGAGGGGATCAGGCAGAGGCGGAGGCATGCAGGGCAGAGCGGAGGATGCGATGGGCAGAGCGGAGGCATTGCATGGTGCGAGAGCGGAGAGGGGAATGCATGGGCGCAGAGCGAGCATGCATGGGCAGAGCGGAAGGATGAATCGGCAGGAGCGGGGCATGCATGGGCAGACGGAGGCATGCATGGGCAGAGCGTGAAGGGATGCATGGAGACCAGGAATGCTGGGAGGGGTTAC
This sequence comes from Ascaphus truei, assembly GCA_036426205.1. Classification (NCBI taxonomy): domain Eukaryota; kingdom Metazoa; phylum Chordata; class Amphibia; order Anura; family Ascaphidae; genus Ascaphus; species Ascaphus truei. The sequence goes on along the minus strand of WSYH01010325.1, from coordinate 7,527 downwards.
ATGGGCAGAGCGAGAGCATGCAGGGCCAGAGCGGAGGGTTAGAGCAGATGCATGGGCAGAGCGGAGGCCATGCATGGGCAGAGCGGGTGGACATGCATGGGCAGAGCTGAGGCATGCATGGGAGAGCGGAGGATGCATGGGCAGACGGAGAGCATGCATGGGAATGGGACAGAGCGGAGCATGCATGGGCAGAGCGAGGCATGCAGGGGAAAGGCGAGCGGAGGCTATGCATGGGAGCATGATGGCATTGCGGAGGATGCATGGGCAGAGCGGAGCGATGCATGGGCATGAGAGGTAGCGGAGGCATGCATGGGTAGAGCGGAGCATGCAGGGCAGAGGGAGGCATGCATGGGGCAGAGCGGGACATGCATGGGGCAGAGCGGAGGATGCATGGGGCAGAGCGGAGGCTAATGCATGGGCAGAGCGGAGGAGGTGCATGGCGGCAGAGAGGGAATGCATGGGCAGAGCGGAGGCATGCATGGCAGAGCGGAGGATGCTGGAGAGGGCGATGTGGCAGAGCAGAGGCATAAGGGAGGCGAGAATGCTTGATGGGCAGAGCGGAGGATGCATGGGCAGGCGGAGGATGCATGGGGCAGAGCGGAGGATGCAGGGCAGAGCGGAGGGTGCATGGAAGACCGAGAGGATGCATGGGCAGAGCGGAGGCATGCATGGGCAGAGCGGAGATGCATGGCGGGCGGGAGGGCATGCGGGTGCAGATGCGGAGGATGCAGGCAGAGCGGAGGATGCAGGGCAGAGCGGCAGGCATGCATGGGCAGAGCGGAGGATGCAGGGCAGAGCAGAGGTGAGGCATGCATGGGCGAGAGCGGAGGCAGATGGGCGAGCGGAGCATGCAGTGTGGCAAGAGCGGAGAGGCATGCATGGGCAGAGCGGAGGATGCAGGAGATCGGAGGATGCAGGGGGCAGGGGGGGTGCATGAGGCAGAGGGCAGGGCAGGATGGGATGCTGGGAGGTAGGATGCATGGGCAGAGCGGAGACATGATGGTGCAGGCGGAGGGAGGCACGGGAGTAGGGAGGATGCACGGCGATGCAAGGAGCATGGGCAGAGCGGAGGATGCATGGGCAGAGCGGAGGATGCATGGGCAGAGCGGAGGCATGCATGGGCAGAGCGGAGGACATGTCATGGGCAAGCGGGAGGTTGCAGGGCAGAGCGGGAGATGGGCATGCGTATGCCGGCAGAGCAGAGGATGCAGGGGCAGAGAGGAGGCAGGCATGGGCCAGAGGAGCAGAGGATTGCAGGGGCAGAGAGGAGGATGAAGGGCAGCAGAGCAGAGGAGGCAGGGCAGAGCGGAGGATGCATGGGCAGAGCGGAGGCAGCATGGGGAAGAGCGGAGACATGATGGGCCGGAGCGGAGGATGCATCGGCAGAGCGGAGGCATGAATGGCGAGCGGAGGATGGCAGATGCATGGGCAGAGCGGAGGATGCATGGGCAGAGCGGAGGATGCATGGGCAGAGCGGAGGATGCAGACATAGAGATCAGACAGGTGAGATTACACTGGCGCTGCTCACCATGCCCACCCCTGCTTGCTGGGCACAGAGTACTTCTCCATGATGGAGGTGAGTCGGAGAAGGGACAGCTTCTGCAGGAGATTGAGCTGTGCAGCCGACTGTCTGTTAATCTCCAGCGACGCGGAGCTGACACTCGGTCGGTGTGAGTTCTGGAAGCTGTGCCAGCGTAACTTCCTGCCGGGGAGACCGGGAGAGACTGTCCGTGACCCAGGAATCATACAACATAAGGACTAACAGTCACTGGGAGAGGGTCAGGAAACACTCACTGGGGAAATCGCACCGGGGTTCGGGGGCAAAATGTGCATTAAAGTCAATAGAACATCATTAATGTACCTCATGGACAGCTGTGTCAGTATAGCTCTATACTGCAGCATATTACCTTCGGTGGAACAGGGAACATATACATATGTACTTCAGCTTCAATGTAAATGTAATATATAACAAACAGATAGAAGGTAAAACAAGATCAGGTCAGTTCCTTTCCCTGCGTGCTACAATATAACAATATGCTGTGATGCCGTCTTCTCTGTGCTGGAGAAGGTTTTAGTCTCCTTCAGTTGAATGAAGCTGAATTTATTCCCAGTACTGAGAAGCAGCGTGTCAGTATATTGAACGAGGGCCACAAATGTTAGCGGATCTCAGACTTTCATTCCCAGGTGTATCCTAACCATGAATTTCATGACTAAATGTGTCCCTACCATACCTACTGGAAGGCTTGTTAGATGTCTCTACTACTCTTTAAATACCATTGTAGTATAAAGTTACAGTATTAATGTTTTCTCTGACCAACCTGCAGGGCCTTGTTAGCGATGCCCCCACCCCGGAGTCCCTCCTCTCTCTTATCTCCGCCTCCTCCGTCTCGTTCAGCGAGTTCCCCGTGCTGTCGAAGTCACTGGCCGAGGTACCCACGTCGGACATGGACCTCTCCTCGTAGGTGAGGTGCCTGGCCGAAAAGGCCTGTTCTCCCCCGGAGTCCGTCCCCTCATCCAACTCCGGACACATGGCTCGTGACCACATGTCTACCATCCGCTGGAGACCCTGTACGTGATGGAGAACGTCATCCAGGTGCCCAAAGAGGTCGCTATCGTCATCCAGCTCAAGGAGGTCCCCACTGCCTGCCAGGGAGGGGGGGACATTGTCGTAGATGCTGGAGCGACTTCCCATAGAACTGCCGGACCCCCTCCTCGGTCTCCCCTCTAACCCGTGAGAGTCCATGCTGCTGCAAACTGAATGTCCCAAAGACTTGCTCCCCATCTTCCAACTCTCCAGGGGCACCTGGGTAGCTGGGCACAGACTTTCAATGGAGAGAGACCTGGGGAAGGTACCAGGCTTGTGGTCCGTTGGGATGCACACAAGGCGGTCTGACTTTTGGGAGAGCCTGTGCCGTACCCGCTCTCCCCCACCCATCTCATAGTCTTCCAGGTACAATCCCCTGCACTGGCCATCCAGCTGGGGCTTTCTCATATTGCCACTGGACGCACACTTAGTCCTGTAACCGGGATGAAGAAAATCCTTCTCGTATCTCGGAGAAGGAATGTCACCTTCACCATTGCACTGGTCCAGGTGTCTCCTGTTATCCCTCCCAGAATCCTCCAGTGGGGGGCTAACCGAGCCTCCTGCTGTCGGGTCCTGCGTGCTTTGGGGTTTCTCCTTCCTGCGTAGAGACTCCATCCTCTTCAGAAAGCCCCTCGTCTTCCTTTTCTTGGTCTTCTCCTTCAGCCCCCGGCGGTGAGGAGCCAAGGACTGGTCACTATGGCTCCTGCATGGCTTGAACAGGGATGGCGAGCTGGACACCGGGGAATGTCCCTGCGGGGGGGTTATAACAATGTCTAAGACCCCCCTGGTGCTGCCCACACTATGCAGAGAGGAGGCCTCCAGCTCTGCGCTCTGGTCCGTCAGGACGCTGTCACGGCTGGAGGTGCTCTTCATAGTAGGGGGGGCAGTGAACATTGGGGACAGGAGGTCAACGGAGTCCAGGCGAGACCAACGACCCCGTTCCCTCTGGAACGTCCATCGGTCACTGATTGCGCACTGGTCATCTTCATCAGAGTCTTCATTCTACAGTGAGGGGACAAGGTTCGGAAAAAGTTACAGATGGGGGGAGGGGTCATTAAACCCTTCCTCACTGACTGTGGCATCAATATATCAGCAAGGACCATACGGGTACCTCACTGACTGACTATATCAGCAAGGACCATACGGGTCACTGACTGACTATATCAGCAAGGACCATACGGGTCACTGACTGACTATATCAGCAAGGACATACGGATACCCGTCACTGACTGATATTCAAGGACCACGATCCCTCAACTGTCAATGACTACTATATCACAAGGACTAACCGAACGGTACCAGTCCTGACTGACTATATCAGCAAGATACAGGACGAGTACGATACCTCACTGACTGACGATATCAGCAAGGACCATACGGGTCACTGGACTGTACATAGGTATCACGCAATGACCAATACTGATCCCTCCTGACTGACATATAGTCAAGGACCATACGGGTACCTCACTGACTGACTATATCAGCAAGGACCATACGGATACCTCACTGACACTATATCAGCAAGGACCATACGGGTACCTCACTGACTGACTATATCAGCAAGAGACCATACGGGTACCTCACTGACTGACTATATCATCAAGGACCATACGGATACCTCACTGACTGACTATATCAGCAAGGACCATACGGGTCACTGACTGACTATATCAGCAAGGACCATACGGATACCTCACTGACTGACTCATATCAGCAGGACCATACGGTACCTCACTGACTGACTATATCAGCAGGCCATACGGTACCTCACTGACTGACATATCAGCAGTGACAACGGGTACCTCATGCTGGACTATATCAGCAAGGACCATACGGGTACCTCACTGACTGACTATATCAGCAAGGACCATACGGGTACCTCCTGACTGTTATCACAGGACATACGGATCCGTCTGACTGACTATATCAGCAAGGACCATACGGGTCCCGCTGACTATATCAGCAAGGACCATAGGATACCTCACTGACTGACTATATCAGCAGTGACCATACGGGTACCGTCACTGACTGACCTATATCAGCAAGGACCATACGGGTACCATCACTGACTGACTATTCAGCAAGGACCATACGGGTCCTACCCTCACTGACTGACTATATCGGCAAGGACCATACGGATACCTCAACTGACTGACTATATTCAGCAAGGACCATACGGTACCTCACTGACTGACTATATCAGCAAGGACCATACGGTACCTCACTGACTGACTATATCAGCAAGACCATACGGGTACCTCAACTGACTGACTATATCAGCAGGACCTACGGGTACCTCACTGACTGACTATACAGGCATCGGAAACCTCACTGACTGACTATATCATCAGGAACCATACGGGTCCACTGACTGACTATATCAGCAAGGACCATACGGATACCTCACTGACTGACTATATCAGGCAAAGACCATACGGATACCGTCACTGACTGACTATATCAGCAAGGACCATACGGGTACCGTCACTGACTGACTATATCAGTGCAAGCGACCATACTGGTACCTCACTGACTGACTATATCAGGCAAGGACCATACGGGTACCTCACTGACTGACTATATCAGCAGGACCTACGGTACCTCATCTGACTGACTAATCTAGCAAGGACCATACGGGTACCCACTGCGTGACTATATCAGCAAGGAACGACCTACTGGTGTACCTCACTGCACTGACTATATCAGCAAGGACCTACGATACCACCTCACTGACTGACTATATCAGCAAGGACCATACGGTACCTCACTGACTGACTATATCAGCAATGACCATACGGGTCCTCACTCGACTATTCATCAGCAAGGACCATATCGGGTACCCTCATCACTGACTGACTTATCGCAACGGACCATCACGGTGGTACCTTTTCACTGCCTGTGACTATCTCAGCAAGGACCATCACTGGATACCTCTCACTGACTGACTATATCAGCAAGGACCATACGGTACCACGCTCCTGACTGACTATTCAGCAGGACCATACCGGGTACCTCGCAAGGTCACTGACTGACTATATCAAGAATGGACTCTACGGGTACCACCCTCATTCACTGACTGACCTGATATCCAGTGCAAGGACCATACGGGTCTATCTCTCTGTCCCACTGACTGACTATATCAGCAGACCTAACGATACGGATGTACTCCTGACACGTTGACTATATCACTAGGACCTACTGTACTCACGGCTGACTATACCCTTGACGGTCCTTCATGACTGACTTCATATCAGCAAGGGACCATACGGGTACCTACTGACTGTACTATATCAAGCAGGACCATACGGGTACGCGTTCAGTGACTGCCCAACTTATCATCAGGTGACCATAACTGGTATATGCGACTTATACTTTTTTATTTTTTAAAAATTCAACGCATATTAAGATATTTCAATATAATTAAACATTAGGCCCATATTTATTAAACGGTGCTAAGCATAAAGCAGATTGTGCCCATGTTCGATAAAGCACCGTTTAGCTAATAGGCCCCCCACCTCTCCATTTTCCCTGGTAATTTGATGCTGCGAAGCGTTTAAACAGTTTTAGCAATGAGACTGTTGTGACCTTTAATTATTTCCCAACCATTAACGGAGGCCCAGTTCCAACTATTTAATACCACGATGTGATATCGTTATTTTTACCCCTGTTTTTTGTTGTAAATCCACATTAATTAAGTGTGGTCGCGGCGCGCCCATTCCCTGAGGAGCTCGTGCGTATTTCTACCAACTACCATACTTCAAAGGCATCAAAAAAAACGGGAAATAGATTGGCAGCCCTCGTGGTGGGGTTGAGGCTCAGTGTCAGTATTAGACAGCAGGTCCTGTTTGTTTTCCTGGACAATAAGACATTACCACCGGATGGAAACGCGGACCGCTCCCCTGTTTGGCTCTGAAAATGAACTCCAGCTCCATATGGACGCACGAGTTCAGGCAGGGTCATCAGCCGCCTGCAAAATAACCAAGCGAAGCAAAGAACTGAAAAATTCAGATTTTATACAGGAACTCAAGGGAATTAAAGGGGATAAAGGCTTGTTTCCTTCCTTGGCGCAGCCGAGCAAACTCAGCCCCGGATTAAACAAGATTAACATCCCGTATATTCTTCGTGGCGTGTCTATCTGGGTGGTTTTTACCCAATTCGTACAACCAGTGTTAAATGTTGCACAGCCCCGCAGCCCGCCGCCCCCCCCCCGCAGCGTCTCCCCCTCCCCCCCCCCCCCCCCGCATGGGGCCGTCTTCCACCGCCACCCCACCCCCGAGCCTCAGAAATCAACTTTAAATAGAGAATAACTATAAATAGCAACTGTTTCGTTTTCTAAGATATCACTGTTGCCACTCCACTGATAACTACAAGGATGTAATGACTGCAACTTGCTGCCTTCAGCTAGTGGGAAATTCCACAGTGGTGAAATCCGCATCTTCGCACAAAATCTCGCTCCTCCTTTTAAGCGTTACATCTTCGGCCCTCCTTGACATCTGCACCCTAATTTCTCGGCTAATTCACCATCCCGACTCTTGCGTTTGCTCAGGATGTCTTCTCTCTACCCCCCCTCTGTATCTAAGCCCCTCCCTCCTTAACCTTTCTCACTGCCTGCCCCACCCTCTGGACTACCTTCCCCTCAGTACCCTAGCTAGCACCCTCTCTATCCACCTTAAGACCCACCTTAAAACACACCTGCTTAAACGAAGCATATGCGTAGCTCGCTCGCTGACACTATACACCTGCTACAGAACCTTCTGCCCACCTGCCGACCCAACTTACCAGTACGCCCCCTACGTCTCTGTACGTTCCTACCTACGCAATTAGTTGTAGAGCTCTTTGGGGCAGGGACTCCTTTACTAAATGTTACTTTTTATGTCTGAAGCCTTATCCCATGACTGTTATTTGTATTAATTTGTTATTTATATATTGTCGTGTATTATAAT
>WSYH01010324.1:0-23567 GCA_036426205.1 Ascaphus truei | reverse complement strand
GGAAGACTGGGATACAGTCCTCCTGCAAAAAGACGCAAAGTGGATCTATACACTTAAAAAACTTTCGCCTAATGGCCTCAATGAAGCTTCCTATTCACCCCCTTCATCTGAGTGTATACATGTTATGTTCATCTTATAAACTTACCTCAATTGTTCTGTCCATGTACCAGTCGCCTCCAGCGTAGTGGCCTCTTCTCTTCCTCTCCTACCCCTTTATGCAATAGATAAATTCAGCTAATACGAACATTTAGGGGGTCATGCAGTAAGCGGCGAAAGTGCACTTTTCGCCTGCTTTGCGCCAAAAATGCCTATCACGAATCAGTAAGCCCCGAGAACTTGGCGAAAAGCAAAAAAAAAACGCCAGAGGCGCGGCAAAAAGGCACTTTGCGCCGCTACTAGCCATGTTTTAAAACCCGTTCAATTCTAGTAGCCCTGAGTAGCTTTGCGCCGCTACTCGCCGCTCTAGAATTGAGATTTTCATGCCAATCCGCCTCGCCCCAAAAAGTTGGCAAGTTGCTGGGGAGAGGCGGCGGATGAGCGGCAGAATGGCACTTAGAAAAAATCAGGCATTTTTCCTGCCAGGGATTTATGCCGGGGGTCTCCGAAGCTGATACCATTAATACCAGCACCGGAGGCCCCCAGCATGCATCCGAGGCAGGAAAAATGCATTTAAAGCCCACTTCAACCGCTAAGGCAATGAAGGGGTTAAACAGCCGTGCCAGGCTTATTGTGGGTAGCGGGGTGGGTGAAGGGGGTAAATGGCCCTTGGTGGCGTTTTAGGGCTTGCGGGGGGAGGGGTTGCGGGTGGACTTAACCCCTTCATTACATAGCGGTTAATACCGCTACGGTCATGAAGGAGTTAAGCCCTCCCTCTAACCACCCGCAAGCCCTAAACAACCTACGTTGGCGCTAATACCCACTTCGCCCACCCCTGCTACCCACAATAAATAAAATACACACACACAACAGCCCCACAATAAATAAATATACAGGCAAGATAACAGCAAGGCAGCAGGGTGCTTTTGGGGCATGCACTTCGTCACATAAACAGAGGTTTATGCTCAGCCAAATTGGAGGAGGACCTGGTGAGCATAAATAGAGCAGGCAGCTAATAGCAAATTAGCACAAGGCTTCAAGGTAATGAATGGGAGCCACCACCTCAGACGTATTCAGTCCACCTATAGGCAGAGGCAGGGAGAAGAGCAGATGTAGAATAATTGCTGAGAGAAAAAAACTTCGCAGGGGCGTGCGGCATCTGCATGTAACTCGCGTGCAATGCGCATCACCGCGACATCACGGGGGCAAAGCCTGAGCATGGTGCGTGCGTCCCCGAGCTTGGTAGCGTGATGCGCGTCATACTTTTAATAGCGGGGCGCATCACAATTGTTGGAGCCTAAGCTTGGTGCATGCAGTGTCCCCCGCGCGTCACCTGTCTTGTCACGGGGAGAGTCATGGGGCAGAGCCGAGGTCCAATCCTCACACCTGGTTATTCAATATTTTGGGCATCAAATTCTGCACTTCAGACCTACTCAGTAATTACAGTAGTATACTGATCACAATGAGAGGTCACAATATAAAAACAGCAACACAAGGTATTTCAGGTTTGAATTTATTATAAGTGCATCTACTGCAGTGTACTTGTTACTAGCCATATACAGTATGTCACACAGGCTGTGGTCTCTGTTCAGTTTACATGAGACAAGCACATACTGTGGCATACTGTTGCGGCACACTTTATTCTAACAAATCACCGGTTTGTCCCTGGCTTGTTCCTGGAATGCCACGCTGTTCACCCGGAGCATGCCGCGTTCCCAGCCAGGGGTCATGCCCTATTTATGGGGTGCCGGTATCCCTCTCCTGTCTTTACATGCCGCGGTCACGTGATCGGGACCCTTAAATGCAGAGGGATACCGGCACCTCATAAAGGGGCCTGTATCTTGGGGAGCAGGGGGTCCCCGGACCTAAAACCAACGCGGTTCAGCTCCGGAGACCCCCTGCACATCTACACTATGAATACAAATGTATTTTAAATTTATTTATTTATATTCATGTATTTATTTATTTATTTAGATAGGGAATACACCCCCGTTTGTGGCAGAAGATATTAATCAAAGGCTGCAGTTATGTAATTATGTTGTTGATGGTTTGAATTGCTTGTGCACTTTAAATGTTTTCAACATTGTACAGTATTTGTAAATAAATGTTTTTGTACTGACTCCACCATAAAAGACCATGTTTGAATTGCCTCACATTGTTTCCATTTGCTCTTTGCCAGTGTAACAAATGTATAGGCTTGCTGCACTGTTTTTTTTACTGCCTGGGTCCGCAATTGGCGTAGGAACTACGGCAATTGGCATGGGAACTAGGTCAATGACGTGGGAACTTCTGTTTCTAGGGCGCCTAGAAATAAAATTCATTTTGCCCTAGAGTTAGGAACCCCCTCACTTGACCCCAACAGGGTCCGAGCAGTAATGACGGTGTGAGAAGGGGTCACGCCTGCGAGGAGGGTCTACCATTGAGCGCAATGGCGGAGAAGCTTTGACCGGCTAAGTCAGCAATAGCAAAACCTGGAACCCACAACTCCGGTTCTGTTCGACCTAGAGGGCTCAGATTCGGTGACCATGTAGTCCTATTGCGGCAGGATGCATGCAAATTGCGACCCCTCTCGTGGCAACAGAACGGAGTCAGGGTGTGATGTTATTAAATTCAGGTTTCTGTCCATTGACTTGCATGGCAGAAAAAAAAGCCACTTTGGTAACGTGCTTTTAAACTGTCTTTTTTGTATCTCCGGTTTGGGGTCCTTGGAAAGCTGATATATTGCCACTATGGCAAGGGTCCTCCCGCATGAGGACCAGGTAAATTTCAACCGCTCAGACCAACAGAACGAGTTATTTACATATATATTCGCACAATTGCGTGGGACAACTACTTAGGGCCGCGGTCAAGTTCCGGCAATGGCGTGGGAACTTCTGTTCTAGGGAACCTAGGATAAAATTATTTTTTGCCCATAGATGTTAGGCACTGTATATCACTTGTACAGTATACAGTAGAAGAACAAATAATGAAACGATACGACATGTAGAATAAATGCAAAGTTTTTTTATTTATTCGGGTTTATTACACCAGTATACTGTACGGCCGGAAAACATACAGCATACAGTACATTATTATCCATCGAAATCCCCCCATTAGCCGTTTTCTTTTCTGAGAAAAAACAAAAAAAAGTTTTAATGTACAGTACAGAACAGTAATGGTCAGCCCCCTAAAAAGTACACAGCCAGCCCCACCAAAATAATACGGCAACAAGACAGCTACTCACCATTGAATTTCCCATTCAGCTTCGCCGGTGGCCGGTCACTGCCAGTCCCAGCTTTCCTTCATTCATCCACGTCGATATTTGGCAGCGGGTACTAGTCACCTGTAGTCAGCAGGTGAGGCTGAAATTGCTTAGGTACATGCAAGCTTCATCAAAACTGCACGCCAAATCCAGTCTCAGCCTCAGGCTCAGGCTCAGGTGTGTCACTGACAGTGGGACCGTCCTTGGAAGCCGGTGCTGGTGCTGGTGCATTGCTTGGCAGCAGACTGTCGCTTTCTTAGTTGGTTTTAACATGACCCTTTGCCTTTTGCCACCTCCATGATCATAGATACGGAAAAATCCGGTTACACACACCAATACCCTCAACGAATTGGGGCTCAGTACGGTGTAAAACGGGGTCACTACAACCTTTTCCTTACTGCACGCTTCCACGTATGGAGTTGGCGAAATTGTAAAAATCCATAATTTTCGATAAAATTACTGATAAATTTGAGCAACGTTGCCATCTTATCCTCTGTTGCATTAATCGCGGTCCCATATAAATACGCATAACTTCTGTCAGGTTTTGGAAACAGGCTGCACTTGAACACTCATGGTGGGTTTCTGTAGCATAGTGTAACACAAAACTGAAACTGGTCTTTGTCTTTCTTTAATATGAAAGCCTAAATTGATACATTTTTGCAACCTCTTCCTTCAGTCTCAAGGCCAAGGCCAAGTTACATAGCAAACTGTGGTACGGTATCTTTTTAAACGAAACACACTGAAGCGACCCACATTAACTGATTCGGCGCATTACATTCATGAATTTCTGCCATTCTGGCAAGGGACACGCGAGCATTGCAGCCTATTAAATCCGAACCTTATCATAAACACATCATACCGACGGTCAGCCGGGCATGACCTGGCTGGGAGCCCGGCATGCTTCCGGGAACAGCGTGGAATTCCAGGAACATGGCAGTGTACAAACGGTGAATTACTTCGAATAAAGCTGCCGGGAGCAGTATGTATTTATTGCAATGCTTCAAGATTATGTACATGTTATTAATGTTTTTTTACATAGATAGATGTAATCCTTGGTATTGTAAGGTTAGCCTTGGTTTAAATTTTGTTTTCTGGTTGGTACTTATATATTGATTTTTGTTTACTTGATTGGTTAAAATAGTTTAACTTGTTTGGAGGTACAGTATTTGTATTTAGCTTGGCAATGATATTGTTCACATTCATTTGCAGAATGTATATGGTGCATAGATTTATGCATCATAAATACAATGTAAATGCAATATGTATTGATTGGAATGTGAGGTTTTTTCATTGGCATTTGATGATTTAGATTGTAAGATCATTAGGATATTAAAGGAAATTCATTCTATGTAGTGTGTCTGTATGGAGAAGTGTTATTTGTAGTACAGTATGATTTTGATAACCCTTCTACATTTATTTGTATATTGGTTCATTATGTGTGTGTAATATACTATATATATCTATATAGTATATACTATATCATATATATATATTATATCTATATATATATATATATAATATTACTGCACCGACACACTTTAGTTAGAGCAAATACCCGTATGTACCTGGCAGATACCTGGACATGCGCCGCCTTCCTCGCCTCTGAAAGCCCCGTTGCGTTTGCCTTCCCAGACCTGGGTTCATGCCTGGATGACGGGCGGCTGATCTTTAAATTATAATGATTAGGATTAATAGGCTGCAATGTTCGCGTGTTCTACCAGATGCATAAATTCATGATTGTAATGCAGTATATATATATATATACTGTGCCAGTATTGAAGCCAGCGGGAATAAAATGCTTCAATCCCTGCCTGGAAAATACCTCAAATGCACTCGGGCAGAAAACAGTACAAACCTCACAATAAACCTGTATACACTCCGAAATTCGGGGTGACTAGCCGAGCTCGAATAAAGTGTGTCGCCAGTGTATTATTATATATATATATATATATATTATCTATATATATATATAATATATTATTTCTCTTCATGTATTTATTTATTTATTTAGAACTTATTTATTATTTGTGGGGCTGCTGTGCAAGAATTTTTTTTTATTGTGGGTAGCGGGGGTGGGTAGGTATGGTAGGGGGTATTTTGGCCTTGTGTGAGTTAGGACTTGGGGGGGGTGCGGGTGCACTAACCCCTTCACGACCCGTGCAGACAGAACTACGGTCGACAAGGGGTTAAGGAACCCGCTACCCCCCGCACAAGCCCTAAACACACCACCATTGGGGCTAATACCCCCTTCACCCACCCCGCGCTACCCACAATAAAAAAATCACACACACAGCAGACAAATAAAATAATAAATCTAAATAAATAAATAAATACATGAATATAAATAATAAAATTAAAATACATTTGTATTCATAGTGTAGATGGCAGGGGGTCTCCGAGCTGAACCGCCTTGGGTTTAGGTCGGGGACCCCCTGCTTCCCAGATACAGGCCCCTTTATGGGTGCCGGTATCCTCTGCTTTGTTTACATGCCGCGGGAACGTGATCGGGACCTTTAAATGCAGAGGGATACCGGCACCTCATAAAGGGGTCTGTATCTTGGGAAGCAGGGGGTCCCCGGACCTGAAACCAACGCAATTCAGCACCGGAGACCCCTGCACATCTACACTATGAATAAAAATGTATTTTAAATGTATTTATTTATATTCATGTATTTATTTAGATTTATTAATTTATTTTTTGGGCGGCTGCTGTGTGTGAATTTTTTTTATTGTGGGTAGCGGGGGTGGGTGAAGGGGGTATTAGCCCAAACGATGGTTGTTTAGGGCTTGCGGGGGGGTAGCGGGAGGGGTTTACCCCTTCATGACCTTAGCGGTATTAACTGCTACGGCCATGAAGGGGTTAAGTGCACCCGCAACCCCCCCGCAAGTCCTAAACTCAAACCAACGGCCAAATACCCCCTTCACCCACCCCCGCTACCCACAATAAAGCGGGCACGGTGGGTTAACCCCTTCATTGCCTTAGCGGCTATCAGCTATGGTAATGAAGCAGCATTTCTGTATTTTTAATAATATTGTGCAGGAGCAGGGGGTCCCCTGAGCTTTGATTTGTGGCTCAGGGAACCCCCTGCTCACTGTACAATATTATTAAAAATACAGTCATGCTGCTTCGTTACCATAGCACATAGCCGCAAAGGTAAGGAACGAGTGTTTATTTATATATGTGTTTTATTCATACTGTAGATGTGCAGAGGGTCTCCGGAGCTGAACCGCTGTGGTTTTAGGTCCGGGGATCCCTGCTTCCTGAGATACAGGCCCCTTTATGGGGTGCCGGTATCCCTCTGCTTTGTTTACATGCCGCGGTCACGTGATAGGGACCTTTAAATGCAGATGGATACCGGCACCTCATAAAGGGGCCTGTATCTCGGGAAGCAGGGGGTCCCCGGACCTGAAACCAATGCGGTTCAGCTCCGGAGACCCCCTGCACATCTACACTATGAATAAAAATGTATTTTAAATAATTTTTAATGTGCCAATGTTTGCGCAGAGAGAGCAGCGGATCTCTCTCTGCTGCAAACACATCTCGCCAGGGGATGGCCTATAGTATCATTGATGTGCATATACAGTACTGTATGTGTATGTTAGGGGTTATAGGGGTTTTTGTTATACAGTATATACGGTATATATACCGTATATACTGCATTACAATTCATGAATTTCTCAGCTTCAAAGACAACAGCTCGCAAACGCCCCAATGCGTTTTTACACGGCATTGCAGTATTGCAGCCAGCGGGAATAAAATGCTTAAATCACAGCCGCGAAAATAACGCAATACACCCCGGGAGAAAACGACACAAAACCGCACATCACCGGGATAATCTGAAATTCGCGGAACTAGCCGAGTTAGAATACAGTTGGTCGCCACTTTATACTCATCAAACAATACCTGTAACAGTTTATGCCCGTGTTCATCCTAATATCACAAATAGGGAGTTGCATGTTGTTTATTTCTAACAATAATACCACCATGAATTATTGAAAAGGAACATACATCTGATTAATTCTCAGTTCTTTATACTGTATATAGTTTAGAAGTACAAATGAAAATATTGTTTTTATCTGTAAAGTTAGAAAAATATACTACAGCATGTTATCAAAACAAGATGCGATGGTACACTTTTATGTTCCTCACTTTTGTAAGATGACTTTACA
Source organism: Ascaphus truei (assembly GCA_036426205.1). Lineage (NCBI taxonomy): Eukaryota > Metazoa > Chordata > Amphibia > Anura > Ascaphidae > Ascaphus > Ascaphus truei. Next base: position 16,060 of record WSYH01010324.1, on the reverse strand, counting down.
TATGATTTTTGAAATATTAATCATCTGAGATAAAGATCTCATTAGTTTCATGCATACACAACCCTAAAAATTAAATAACATTTAGACATGCACAACATTGTCCCCACTTGCACACATGATACTCATTTTAGGACATTTTTTTATCAAAGGCGTTTGAACTTAAAATACCATAGCCAGATGTTCTTGTACACACAGCAGAGCTTGTAAATGGAAGATATGGACAGCCAAACTATCCTATGATGATAAGAATTTAACACATGTAATTGTAAGAAACTCGAAGGACTGTATATATTCATATTAACAGATACATTGTTGGTTACCTGAGAAATAGGTGGGCGAACACATTAAGACATGTCTCCACCCCACTGTCTGTCTGCTCATTATCCCCTGCAGCATGGAAAGGAGGCTCCTCCTCAGACCCTCCCATATGTTGCCTTGAAGATTGTGATGTAGTGCAATATTGTGCAGAATGCAGAAATAAATCTCTATGTCAGACACCTTTTCAGGCTTGTACTGTAGGGCACCGCCTGATCTATCCAGACATCTGAAACAACTTTTCAACAGTCCAAATGTCCACTTTATAACCGACCTAGTGGTTATGAGTGCCGTGTTATATCTCTCCTCTTCAGGGGGTTGAGGGTTAGCCAGTAGGGTTAAGAACCACGGACTGATCCCATATCCTGAATGACCTATAATACAGTGTAAATAATATTTTTATACATTGTAAAATGTAGTAATGTACACACATATTTTGTTATTTGAAACAAATATGACAGAGATTTAAAACAAATTCTATATCTAACATGTGAGGTGTTTATCCATATATGAGATACTCATCAAACATTCAGATATCTGTATATGAAACATTAGGGCATAATTGTATTATATTAAATGACACATCCATAGTATTGTCAATCATAACTGGCATGAAAGCCCTCTCCCGCCTTAAACCTTTCTCACTGACTACCCCGCACCTCTGGAATGCCCTTCCCCTCAATACCCAACTAGCACCCTCTATGTCCACCTTTAAGACCCATCTTTAGACACCTTTGCTTAAAGAAGCATATGGTTAGCACCGTAGATATTACTAGACACATGAAACATAAAGCTTTCCCCTGCAGAAGCACTTACCAAAATGCCCTCCTACTGTCTCTGTACGTTTCTCCTACATACCAATTGATTGTAAGCTCCTCGGATCAGCAACTACTCTTCCTAAATGTTACATTTTTGTCTGAAGCACTTATTCCCATGACCTGTTATTTATATTATTTGTTATGTATATGATTACCACGTGTATTACTACTGTGAAGCGCATTAATGGCGCTATATAAATAAAGACATACAATACAATACAATACAATGATTGGAAGTTAGTTATGTTGTATGTAAATATGGGTAATCATATGTTAAACATAACAGCTACATTGTACTGTATATAAAATGTGTTGTGTTGTGTCTGTGTTTATGTGATACAATTAATACACATGGACATTTGTCTTAGCAGTAATCTATTAAACATTATACCAATTAACTTCAATTATTTAGAAATATAGATGTGAGTATATTAAACACTATATATGTCATAATAATACAATTTTATGATAAAAAAATACACATAATTTTTTTTTTTTAATTACCACTTAAATGTAATATATGTACTCACTCACCAGCCAACCATGCCCAAAATGACCTGTTTCAAATGCATGGAAGACTGATGAGTTTCTCAGGATAGAGGAATCTTGGCTGGAACCTGAGAATCTGGCTATCACATGAAGAATCATCATATTGGCATCGCATAGCACCTGCACATTGATGGAGTGAAAGTGTTTGCGGTTCTGGTAAGCATGCTCATTCAGAGTAGGCGGGATCAAGGCAACATGGGTGCAATCTAATGCACTCATCACACATGGTTGCCCGGATATGGTATAAAAGCCATTTCTCAGTACCAGTCACTCTGTCTGCTCTCTAGGAAAATGAATATAATGCGTAGCACGTTTAGTCATTATGCACAGTGCACATAGAAACTGGCTAAAGGCCCGTGAGAAAGCCGACTGTGAAACCCCGCCTACTATGCCCACAGTTGTCTGAAAAGACGCAGAAGCCAGAAAATGCAATGGGAACAACATTTTAAAAAAACCCAGTGACTGCACGACATTTGGCTGTTACGAAATCTAAATAATCTCTTAACTCTTCATAAAGAGCTAAGATTGCTGCTGAACTCAAGCGATATCTGCTAACAATCTCATCCTCAGTAAGCCCCTCCAAAAGTGTGCGCTCACGATATAAACATGGACGGTGCACCACCTCTCTCCTCTATCTTCTCTCCTCTCCCTAACACTCTCCCTGTCACTCTCACTCTTCCTATCCTCTCACTCTCCCTCTACTCTCCCTCTCCTCTCTCCTCTGTCTCTCATCCAAATCCAGTCTTCTCCTTCTCATCATAATATATCTCATCTCCATCTCTACCTCAAAGTAAGTGTTCAATTTGCTTTATAATGCCAATAATTGTCACGTACGCAACAATCAGCAATCAGAGCTGCATTTTGCGATTAAGGATAATTGGTACTAAATCATTGAAGCGTGTTGACGTGTAAAGCTGCATTTAAAACGAAATTTTTTAAAAGAAACAACATTTGATTTTTAAATTCAATATGTGCATCAATACAATTTGACAATGCAAAGTAAATAAGCTCACGATCGATCAGTTCTCCTGTAATCGATCGCTTGATCAGGGTTATTGCATTAAATTATTGCAGAGCATGTGGGCAATGTAGTTCCTAGAATATGATTGACTGAGCAGTTATTAGATACAATTGGTGCACTGCTAGAGAGGGCGGGGCTGAAGAGCTAGAGCCTATCATAAGGCGAAGGGGGCTGTAACTTTGTAAATACTTCCTACATTAGAAACATTCAAAATGTATTAATTTTTTTTTTTAATGCTACAAGTATTTTCGCTAACTACAGAACTGATATTTTTTTTAAAAAAACCATGTAGTATATGGATTCAACTTCTTCTTTACATTCACACACAACGAATAAAATAAATATTAATTTTGTCAAACAAAAAAAAGTACATATGAACAAATCTCGAATTTAAAAAAAAATGCCTATTCACCATAGTACTAAAAACATTGCAAATTTATTCCACAGTCTAACATGTATTGAATATGTTACACATGTTGCTTAAAGGTTTACATGTATGTAAACTGTGACAACATATGTCAACACTGTCTTCGCATTAACATTATATGTTAACGGTGCTGGTCAAAGTGACGTGTTGAAAAATTTAAATGTATTCTATATCATTACATATGTGCAACAATACTATATGCACACTGACAATTGATTATAAACATTGCAGATCTACAGATTCGCATGTACTCGTTCTATTGTTCGGGTTAAAAAAATATTTAACTGCAAAGCCTTGTAGGGACATTTAGTCCATGTAGATAATATGACCGGGCAGTTACTAGATACAATTGTTTGCCTCTTAGAGAGAGACCAGGGATGGAAAGGACAAACCAATCAGAAGAGGAAGGGGATGTAGCTTTGATAATGCTGTATACATTATAAACATTTATAAATTACATTCTAAATGTATGGCATGCTTATTTTTGTGAGTACAAACACTTTTGTCATTGCACAAAATGTATGTATTTTTCTTTACAAACATGTTTGATATTGTGTGAACTGTACCTTTTAGATGTTATGATAGGACTATCCCGTGAGCCCGCTGCAATGAAACATTCATGTAGCACGTAAATAATCATAACATCAACAAGTCATATCTTAACACATAAATAATGTACACAATGACACTATAAGTTGAATAAGGTAAACGCTTAGATTGAATAAAAATAGTTTTTTAAAGACAACGGAATCAGAAATACAAAGTAATAAGTCTATAGACTCCATGCTTAAAACATATGTCTACAAAAATGCCTTTTTTTCTGTGCCGTCTCGCTGCTCATCAGCAGCTTCTCACCCCCTTACTGCCAACTTTTTGTGGCGCGACGATTTTGAGAGGAAATCTCCATTCTAGAGCAGAGATAAGCCTCGACAAGCTGATCAGGCCTACTAGAATTGAGCGAGTTAAAAGCTGGTGCACGTTTGGATTTTTTTTCGGTAAAACAAAGCGACGATTTTTGCTCTTATCGCCAGTGTTGCAGGGTACATGCAACCACACGTGGGTTTCTTGGAAATGCTTATTTATTGAGCCTTAAAAATATTGCATACAAAAATAAAACAGCTTCTTTTCAGCATAGAGAACAAACAGAAAATAAGTCCTGAGCGGGGCTTTGCCCTTTCCCAACAGGGGCTTTTCAAAGTCCAGGGTAACAGTTTAAGCAAAACAGAACATCAAAACAGCATAGTGAAGACAGACATTAGCAGTAGTTCTCCCTCAGCACGTCGCTATCTCACTGGTTCAGACAGGCTGCATGTGTGTGCAGCCTGGGGTTTTTACAGCTCCATGATGAGGCAGCTGGGACCAGATTAATTGACAAGACCTTCCCAGCTGAAAGTTAACCCGGTCACTGCTGCACTGCAGGCCTAAATATAGGTCTGCCAGGCATAGGGCTGGTGACGTTTATTCACCCTATCACAGCCAGCTTATCAGGCCTTACTGAATTGCTGTAGGCTTTTTTGGCGATAAGCCGGCGATAAGGGGCTTATCGCTGCTTATAGCATGAGGCCCTAAATCTACTTAGGACATTTACCAGCCAGAGGTAGACAAAATTAAAGCACAAACCAGACTTCTACACCAATTTATTGCGATGGTCACCGGGGTAGGGGGGATGCCCCTCAAGCATCTTCGAAACTCGGGGAGTAGCTCCAGCTGCTTCTGCCATTTTCTTGCTTTGTTTTCATTTTCTGTGTAGTTAATACTGGTTAGTGGGGAGGTTCACAGAATTATTATTTTTTATTACTTAAACAAAATATATTTAAACAAAAATTAACTTACAATCACCCTTAGCTCCCTCACACCTTAAACTCCGTCCCTCTAAACTACAGGGCCCTCTTCTTGGCTGGCCGACTTGCTGTACTGGGTTGGGACCACTTTGTGGGGTTTTTTTGTATGGGTGGGTGGGGACCTCTTCCTAATGTTGAAGCTAGAGCATGAGTCAAGGTCAGGCTTCACTTATGAGGTGGATGGAGCCTCCTCCTCTGCTCCTCCTCATGCTGGATGGGTAAGATACGGAATTCTGGCTGTAGTTTTAAAAGAAAACAAAAGTAATTCAATTCACACTTCATCTTTTTGTACATACTGTACTATTGTGTGAAGCAGTAATAAAGTCAACTCTCTACACTTGATACACTGACAGCATTGCATAAAACACTTTGTACAACACACACAATGATACTCATGGGATCAGTGTAGAGTATCCTCCAGTTTCCATCTGGCCCCACTTAGTTGTCTTCCCCCTCCTCCAGACACCATGGGTGATCATTGTCCTCACCCAAATGGTGCCATAAAGGCTGTCTATGTTCTTCCTGCTCATCGCTCAGTTGCAGCAGGAGGAGCACGTTACTTTGGCCAGTATCCCTGTACAAAACATAAAGTAATAGAACGTTTAAACACTACAGTATATTTTATATATTATGTTTTAATAAACAGAAAATGCAATTATTAGAGAATGTACAATATTCACACTTACTCTGGTAGGGAAAACTACCATCTGTACACAGTCCATCATGTCGCAGTAATCAAGTGGGAGCGACACAGGTTTGTGGGGATGCTTTGTGTGGTCCTTGAAGGCTCTGTGAGGCTTCCAGTGCCTGCCATCTAAGAAGGAATGATACATTCTAGCAGGGGGGCATTACATTGTAGTGATCCAAGTACAGTCTAAACAACGGGAGAGTGGTGTTGAATAACCGTAAAAGAAATAGTGTTTTGTACAAAGCTGTCTCAATCTTATAATAATTTATTTTACACCTGAACAATTGCTCACCCATGAAATCAGTTAAAGTAGTGTACTGTATAAAAATGCTTATTCATTTCTTGTGCTGTTCAATAGGCTCACTACGGCCATGCACAAAGATATTCACTGTGCCATCTGCCGGACAGATATTGAATTGTGATTAAATAAATAAATCCCAAAGAACCGCAAGATGTGATTCCGTTGTCTGCCCACGGCCGGACCGCTGTAGACAAAGTCTTTCCGTGAGTGGAATCTTGTGTCTTGTCATGATACACAAGACAGTAAGTCTTGCTACATCTGTATGTAATGCTTGTGCATAAGGCATTAAATGGCTTAACAAATACCCTGAAATATACAATTCATACTAATAGAGGATATAAAATGTGGTTTGTTAATGGAAAACACATACTGTAGGTATACTAAGGCAGGACGGGCTCTTTAAGCTTTCTGACACTGGTTGATATAGTATATGTGGCATCTTAAGTTTTATCCAGTTATATTTGTTTGCCACAATTATTCTGTTCTTTGAGACCGATCTATTCCCATCCTCAGTGTAGACATTCTCAGCTTTAGAGTAAGAATGATTAGTCCTTTTAATTAAGTTGTTGCAGAAAAAATGGACCCTAATGCTAACTGCACCAGCCTTGTACTTTTTTCTCCTTTGGTTTCCATGGAAATATTTTTCCTTTAACTTCGCACTGCTCCAGATCTCTTCAAGATGTAATGGAATCTTTGTAAAGCAGTATTGCTGACTGGAGGAAGAGAGAGATTCTCGAAAGCCTGTCTTATAATATCAATTGTTAGTCCAAATGTATCACCTACAGTAATACTGAAGTACTCATTTACAGTGCACTATCGCAACTGGACTAGCATGGCTATTTCTACTAATTCAAGATGTCACAAATACTGCTGCGGCCGAGTTTATTCGAGCATTTGCCCGTTCTCGGCCGCAGCAGTTACCTGGCGCGTGCCGGAGGGTGCCGGGCGCGCGCCGAAGCAGCGGAGGAGAGGCCCGCCGATCGCGGCTTCCCCCTCTCCTCTCCGGGTCCGCCGGGTCCCCCGGAACCCCCTGCCGCCGTCCCCCACATCGCGGGACACCAGGGCTCCCTCGGGGAGCCCTGGACGTGCGTGCAGGGGGCGCAGGCACCCGATGACGCGTGACCACGCATCGGAGACACGCGGCACGCCGAGGGGCTGCCACTTGCAAGCCGGGAAATCTCCCGGCTTGCGGTACTGGCCACACTGCAATAAAGTGTGTCGCCAGTGTATACATACTGTATACATGCATTGTATTTGAAAAAAGAACTCTTTACTTAATGTTTTAAAAATCTTTAAACACATCTTATCGGAGCGTAATGAATCTACCCTCAGTCACATAGGTGATTGAATTTCAGGTTTCTATACAGTATGTGGACTTTTCTGGGGATGCAGAATATTTGCCTGTTTTCCATTTACTGGGCTATCTAATAAAAGAGCTTTATCTAAAACATAGCAGCATCCTCTTGCATTAGTGCATACATGCTAGAGTGTATTCACCAGAACCAGGGATAATGAGTGAGCTTTGTGCCATCAGTACATTTTGATGTATAAGACATTACCTTTGAGGTGACAGCCAATCAGCTGCAGTAATTCATCAACTGCACTGAAGCAAAGGCATACAAATAATGTAGATATGCCGTTGTGGAGAGATCTGGCACAGTTACAACAATTAAGATTGAATAAGGCACAATAGTCTTTTTTAAAGGGACTTTTACAGCACATGAAAGTGTAAAATGATCATGCCTGTAAATTTCAGTTTCTTTTTGTACCAAATTCTGTGTACACATGCTGTACTTACTTAATACTATTAACACATTTTAAGATTATACATACCTACTAGGATATCACAAGTGAAAAATAAGGCTATAAAGGCTTTAAACCATAACTCATTGAATATGTATTTTGCAGCAGAGAACTGAAGAGCCTCCAAACCCTACACAACTATATATATATATACATTATTTAAGTCATGGTGGGTGAAAAAGTGGCCAAAAAAACTCCACTGTTAGCATATAACCAATCAAGAATATCACTTGTGAGCACATTCACATGTCTAAGACTTGTCTGCAGCCCTGCCTTTCACAATTATCACCTAGCTTCCTTTGCTTCCACTGCAGCAAGGGATTCTGGGAAATGAAATGCAAATGGACACACAATGTGTCACCTTTTGCCTGATATCCATTTTTACATGGAACCCTGTCACGGGAGACCAGGACTTTTGACACTTATTTATACTTGTACCGGGATCATTTACTAGGCAAAACAAAGTAGTAAGAACAAAATGCAGTTTATTTGGTTAAATTCATTTATAGCACAATGGATACACAAAATACAGATAAAAGCATACTTACTGGGGGTCTGGGGATGAAATCTAGGCTCTACTAGGTGCAGGGCACCTGCTTCGGTAGGCTAACCCTGACCGGGATATAGACCCAGGCTTCCAGGTCCTCTTTTTGTCTTCAGTTCCAAGCCGCGACCGCTATGTTCTAAAATGAGAACTTGGACCTCGCGTCTGACTTAGTCTCTGCAGGGCAGACTTTCCTAGCTTCAAAGCAAAGCTGATTGCTCTACTATTCATGACAGAGAAACTTTGAAAAGCCCGCCCTACCTTCATCAACACAAGCCACTAGATCCTCTGGTTCTCTGAGTCGACTTCCTCCATAAATACACTCCACTATGCTATCCTTTGCATGGAGGTAGGAGTAGTGACCAATCAGAGAGTGGGAACCCTATCCAACTAGCCGATAGAAACAGGGGTTTGTCTCTTGGCTTATGTCAGAGGAGGTGTGTGCCAAGCTGGCCCATGGGCAGGACATATGAATTGACCAATGGGAAACACGCCGACATTCTGCCGCTTCCCCCAGTCAACCCATTACCACCTACTGGGCAGGCTCCACTGATTCTAGCAGACCAGAGTGTCCACCTCGCAAGGAGTCTCTGTTCTCTGGACCCAGTACTCCGCCCTGTCCCGGACACTTAGCACCCTGATACCACTCAACATCCCATCTCCTCTTTGGACTTCGATGTCTATCCAGACTTCCCGGCACCTATATGGATGCCCGGGCAACTGAATAGACATTTATATTAAAAGCACAAATTAAATAAAACATACTTTAATACATAGTGTCACTTCGGGAAACTCATTTTTGTAAGGAAAATAGGAAAACCAGGAGTCTGGGGAACACTGGGCATCCCCGATGTAATTCAACCTGCGTACCTGCAAATCATGCTTGCATGCTGGGGAGAATTAGGGGACTACTGGTATCTTTGGCCCCCAAACTCCTGCAAACAAAACAATTGTATTTCTACTCAAATATCCCACCTAAAACTTACCATCACAAACCCTTTGAAAGCAAGGTTCTGCTGTTTGCACAGCTTTTAAGCACTGCATGGGATTAGAGGCAAAGCTAGTCAAACCACTCTCAGACATTTGTTTCAACCTTTTGGGTCTCATCAGTGTGAGGCTGGTGGTACTGGCTTTGCAATTTTCAAGGTGGGTAGGTTTACCATACACATAATTTAAGTTATGGTGGTTGAAAAAAGCGACACAACCCTTCCACCATTAGCATATAGCCAATAAAGAATATCACTTGTGAGCACATTCACATGTCTTAGACAGGCCTGCCACCCCGCCTTTTGCCATTATCACATAGCATACAGTGCTTCCACTGCAGCAAGGGATCCTGGGAAGTGACCTGCAAATAGACACACAATGTGTCACCTTTTGCCTGAAATCCATTTTACATGGAACCTTTATAAGCAAATTCTCTTCTTTTCAAACAGCTTTTAAGCACAGCATGGGATTAGATGCAAAGCTAGTCCAACCACTCACACACAGTTGTTTCAACCTTTTGGGTCTCAGGGTGAGGTTGGTTATATATATATATATATATATATATATATATATATATATATATACATAGTATGTAGCCAGGTTCCCCAGGTTTGCCCTCACCTCCACTGCGGTGAGAGAGTCAGGGAGGGGAGAGAGAGAGAGAAAGAGCCAGGGAGGGGAGAGAGAGAGAGAGAGAGAGAGACTCAGGGAGGGGAGAGAGAGAGAGAGTTATTGTGGGTAGCGGGGGTGGGTGAAGGGGGTATTAGCCCCAATGATGGTTGTTTAGGGCTTGTGGGGGGGTAGCGGGAGGGGTTAACCCCTTCATGACCGTAGCGGTATTAACTGCTACGGCCGTGAAGGGGTTAAGTGCACCCGCAACCCCCCCGCAAGTCCTAAACTCACACCAAGGGCCAAATACCCCCTTCACCCACCCCCGCTACCCACAATAAAGCGGGCACGGTGGGTTAACCCCTTCATTGCCTTAGCGGCTATCAGCTATGGTAATGAAGCAGCATTTCTGTATTTTTAATAATATTGTGCAGGAGCAGGGGGTCCCCTGAGCTTTGATTTGTGGCTCAGGGAACCCCCTGCTCACTGTACAATATTATTAAAAATACAGTCATGCTGCTTCGTTACCATAGCACATAGCCGCAAAGGTAAGGAATGAGTGTTTATTTATATATGTGTTTTATTCATACTGTAGATGTGCAGAGGGTCTCCGGAGCTGAACCGCTGTGGTTTTAGGCCCGGGGACCCCCTGCTTCCCGAGATAAAGATCCCTTAATGGGGTGCCGGTATCCCTCTGCTTTGTTTACATGCCACGGTCACGTGATCGGGACCTTTAAATGCAGAGGGATACCGGCACTTCATAAAGGGGCTGTATCTCGGGAAGCAGGGGGTCCCCGGACCTGAAACCAACGCAGTTCAGCTCCGGAGACCCCCTGCACATCTACACTATGAATAAAAATGTATTTTAAATAATTTTTAATGTGCCGATGTTTGCGCAGATAGAGCAGCGGATCTCTCTCTGCTGCAAACACATCTCGCCAGGGGACAGCCTATAGTATCATTGATGTGCATATACAGTACTGTATGTGTATGTTAGGGGTTATAGGGGTTGTTGTTATACAGTATATAGTGTATATATACAGTATATACTGCATTACAATTCATGAATTTCTTGGCTTAAAGACAACAGCTCGCAAATGCCCCCATGAGTTTTTACACGGCATTGCAGTATTGCAGCAAGCGGGAATAAAATGCTTAAATCACAGCCGCGAAAATAACGCAATATACCCCGGGAGAAAACGACACAAAACCGCATATCACCGGGATAATCTGAAATTCGCGGAGCTAGCCGAGTTAGAATAAAGTTGGTCGCCACTGTATACAGGGATTTTTCAGACCAATGATATTGCGAGGCGCCACAATTTTAACCTGCCCCTTTTGCTATGGGACCCCCACCCCCTATTGATTCTGAGCCTTCATAAAGCGTTTCGACATGTGAAACGCGCGCGTCGGCAAGTTCTATCATGGGCACATGCAGGGGCCGCTGTCAGATGGCAGAATTCTATTTGCACAGTGATTAGCTGCCTGTTCCTGCTCTTGCTCAAAGGAGACTGTAGCCGTGATCAGACGGACAGTGGAAGTCTCCTCTTAGGTGTTTTTAGGGCAATAGAGCTCCCGCTTCTGCAGCTGCTGTTGCTATTCATGAATATCTGATACCAGACTGTGCTCAACATTGAGGGATTCGAGCCCATTCATTAATATTTGCTATAACTTAAGCTAATACCATACTCTACACCATTCTGCAGTGGGGCTAACTTAGCTTCCACCTCTATAGTAGCTATTACATATCTAGTGACATTAATCACAGCTTATACTAATATTATATCAAGATTATTTAGACTGGTTCAAGCTCATTCATGAATATGGGCTATAGGTACACTTAGACAACATACCTTGCATTACTCTCTACAGGCACTAGCCCACTCATGCATATGGGCTGATACGCTTATACAACAGGAGTTACCATTTGTAACAAACACTCAGCATTTCATGTGAACATAGCCACATAGTAATTACAATACGTGTGGCTGCATTAGTGCTACATTGTAGCCTTTATTTATCTGATACTGCTACTCTAATGAAGGAGTTTATAAGAGGAGTTAGATGTTCATATTTTAAGATATTGTATGTGCTCTTTGCTACCACTTGCACCAATCCATGTGTAGTCATTGACTCCTTAGGTGCAGGGAAACAGATGGTATCAACAAAATCTAACATGCATCTTGCTATCACACAAGTGTCTGCTATACCCCCTTTGAACAATCCGACAATTAAGTGTTGACAGGGTTGTGTAATATCAGTGTCTATCAAAAGCACCCTGTCCTCTACTCTATGCCTATTTAACACCACCTAATAAGGTAAGTCTGCATATCAGTCCCCTTTTTAGATAACTGATTTAATACAGCTCAATTATCTATTTTACTATTGGTGATCCAGGGTGTTACATTGCACTCAATATAGGATCATCAGTGTGTGCCCATTGTATGTCATTTTTAATTACCACTATTTTAGTATTAATGAACATTAAAGATGTATTTTAACTTTATAACTAATCATTCAGTTTTTGGAGTCCGAGTGCTAAATGTTGGGTTTCTTTTCTCCTTTATTATACTACTATAGACATAAACAGCATACACAAAAATGTGGTTATAAGGAAAGTACTGTACGTCCCAGAATAAGTTATTCAGTACATAAATAATACATAAAAAACATGCTAAAGGCTAGGTAATCAGAGACATCATATGGCATTTGTCTGATGCTGGTCTCACACACTGTAAGATTATGCTTCTTCAGCAGAATCTCCCGAACCTCTACAGCAGACTGCTCATCATTTTCATGGCTGATATCATCCACCAGACGAATCGTTTCACTGTGTAATAAGGAACATGATAAAGATTGAAAGAGTGCAAATGCATTGACATACTGTGTGGTTGTGTGAAGAAAAACATTAGAAGCAAGAGTTTATACAGTACTGTGCTTGGTACCGAACATGTACTTAGATGATACTGAGCACATGCTAGTGTCACCTGGGTGCCCGCTTCCTGCAGCCACTGTTGGATGTCCATTGTTCTACATCCCTTCTTGTACATGCACATAATCACAATGCTATTTTCTTTTGTAATCTGTTTGGTCATTGCTGCTTTTCAGAAGAACTGAACCACTAATGAATGTGTATTCAATGTGTATTCAAATTGAATTGCATCTTCATTATATGCTGTATTATAAAGGTAAAGCGACAGGTATGCGCCTACTTTTGAGATCTTGCAACATTAGACAACTAATCACAAACGTACCCCCGACCAACGCCGAATGCTGCCACTGTGACATCAGCAGTGCTGTACATTAAAGCTCACAGAAATTGCATTGCATAAAATAAATGTATGTGTTTAAGCTAAATGTGTTGAATGAATTTTTCTTATAAACAATATACTTAATTTTTCTTACATTCCTTATAATTTTGTTTTGATGTATAGATGTTGTGTATTTTGTAGCTGTGTGTATAATTAGTGTTTTTGTGTAACTGTGTGTCTCAGTGGAAGGGCAGCCTGGTGTGTGTTAACGAAGTGTAGTTTAAATGTATTAAAAATATTTTATTTTATATATATATACTAGCTTTTGTACCCAGCATCGCCCGGGGAATGTATCTCCCGCCCCCCCTTCCCCCACCACTGGTACATCTTCCCCTGCTGCCGCCACATCCCCCCTCCCCCATTGGTACATCTCCCCGTCCCCCCTCCCCCCTGCTGCCGGCACATCTCCCCATGCTGCTTTAGGCTGCGGAGCCATGCTGCCGCTGAGCTCGCTCATGCTCTCCAAGCATGAGCAAACGGCTGTCCTGCAATTTTTTTAGAGCAGGAGCGGGGGGGGGGGGGGGCGTGTCATTGGCTTGATACGGGCTGACTCTGTGTCTCTATGTGTCTCTCTGTCTGTCTCTGTGTGTCCGTCTGTCTCAGTGTGTCTCTTTGTGTGTGTGTGTGTGTGTGTCTCTCTGTGTCTCCATTTTCCCTCTACAACCTTCCTTCCCCTCTCTCCCCCCCACTGCTCTCTCCCACCACCCCTCTCTTCCGCCCCCCCTTCCCCCACTCTCTCTCCCTTCCCCTCTCTCCTTTCTCTCCCTTACACTCTCTCTTTCTATCCCCTTCTCTCCTTTCTCGCCCTTCCCACTCCGTGTCCCCCTCCCACTCCCTTTCCCCCCTCACTCCATTTTCTCCACCCACTCAATCATTTCCCCCACTCTGTTTCCCCATCACTCCATTTTCTCCTCCTCCCTCACTCCATTTCCCCCTCTCCCTCACTCAGTTTTCTCCCTCCCTCACCCACTTCTTTTTCTCCCCCCTCCTTCCCTCACTCTGTTTTCTCCCCCTCCCTCACTCTGTTTTCTTCCTCCCTCACTCACTCCGTTTCCACCCCCCTCCCTCACTCACTCCATTTTCTCCCCCTCCTTCCCTCACTCCATTTTCTCCCCACCCATACTCACTCCATTTTCTCCCCCTCACTCACTCCATTTTCTCCCCCCCTCACTCCGTGTTCTCCCCCCTCACTCATTCTGTTTTCTCCACCCTCACTCTGTTTTCTGCCCCCCTACTCACTCCATTTTCTCCCCCCCCACTCTGTTTTCTCCCCCCACTCCGTTTTCTCCCCCCCACTCTGTTTTCTCCCCACACTCACTCTGTTTCCCCCCTCACTCAGTTTTCTCCCTCCCTCACTCCGTTTCTCCCCCTCACTACATTTTCACCCCCACCCCACTCACTCTGTTTTCTCCAACCCCACTGACTCTATTTTCTCCCCCCCACTGACTCCGTTTGATCTCCTCCACTCACTCCATTTTCTCCCCCCCCCCCACTCACTCAATTTTCTCCCCCCACTCACTCCATTTTCTTCCTCCCACTCACTCCATTTTCTCCCCCCACTCACTCCTTTTTCTCCCCCCACTCACTCTGTTTTCTCCCCCCACTCACCCTGTTTCCCCCTCACTCTGTTTTCTCTCTCCCCACTCATTCCATTTTCTCCCCCCACTCACTCCATTTCCCACCACACCATTTTCTCCCCCCCTCACTACATTTTCTCCCCCCACTCACTTCATTTTCTCTGACCCCACTCACTTAATTTTCTCTGACCCCACTCACTCCATTCCCCCCCCACTCACTCCATTGCTCCCCCCACTCACTCAGTTTTCTCCTCCCCCCACTCACTCTGTTTTCTCCCCCCACTCACTCCATTTCCCCCCACTCACTCCATTTCTCCCCCCACTCACTCAGTTTTCTCCTCCCCCACTCACTCTGTTTTCTCCCCCCCACTCACTCACTCCATTTTCCTCCCCTCCTCACTCTGTTTCCTCCCTCACTCACTCTGTTTTCTTCCCCCCTCACTCACTCAGTTTCCTTTCCCCCCTCACTTCATTTTCTTCCCCCCCTCACTCCGTTTTCTTCCCCCCACTCTGTTTTCTCTCGCCCTCCACTCCATTGTCCACCCCCCCCCTCAGCACATCTCCCCCGCACATCTCACATAAGACACACACAGCACAGCACCAAAGCAGGCAAGAACACGCCCCCTCCTTAGTAGCTACGCTCCCTGCCCCCATGCTCCTGCACTAAGAGATTTGCTGGACATTAGAATGTCCATAATTTGGGAGGTGAGTGACATTGGAAGCTCAAAATAGTAGCGTTGACCTACAAATCCGCAGCAGAATGTCCAATTAAAGTTTTGTTGTGCTACGTGGTGCCGTTTGTAAGATTTTTATGCTTCTGACATACAAACAAACGGAAAACAGAATCCAACTTAGAATTATAGATATATATACTGTCGCGGCCCCTTTTATTCTCCAACATCACCGCATTTTTCCGGGATTTTTTTCGAATGCCACACACTTCACCGCGTTCATGCCGCATTCATACCGCATTCATGTTGCATTCACAGCCGCGGTTAATGCGCGGTTGATGCGCGGTTGATGTGTTTATTGAGAATGGTTCGGATTTAATTGGTTGAAATTCTTCGCGTGTCCGCCAGATGGCAGATATTCATGAATTGTAATGCGCATGCGCTTCAGTAATGTGTCGACTTGCAGGTGTTTCGTTTAAAAAAGATACCACAGTGGTCTATTGTAAATTGGCCTTGGTACTGAATTAAGAGGTTACAATAATGTATCAATTTAGGCTTTTCATATTAAAGAAAGACAAGCACCAGTTTCTGTTAAATT
>WSYH01010323.1:0-23569 GCA_036426205.1 Ascaphus truei | reverse complement strand
ATATATTGATTGTAACGGTTAACTGAGGGCCATATAGTTCAAACCATATAGCCTTAGTATAGTTCTTCTGCCTATAAGTATAAGCATGCTTTTTAGGTGAGCTCTCACCTCCGTGTAATACCTATGTAATCCCTGTGTCTGTATAGTAACCATTATGCTTGCCATCTGTTATAAGTGTACAATCGACCCTTCTATACTGGTTAGAATATATATGTTCTATATAAATGTTAGTTTCAAAAGCGTATATAAATAGACAAAGCATTGATAGTAGAAACTTCTCAACTGTATGAACTACCTAATATATTTAAGTACATTTTTGTTAACATGTACTGCACCGACACACTTTATTCGAGCAAATACCCGGTATGTACCTGGCAGATACCTGGAATGCGCCGCTCCTCACCTCTGACAAGCCCCGTTGCATTTGCCTTCCCAGCCTGGGTTCATGCCTGGCTGACGGGCGGCTGATCTGTTAAATGATAATGATTAGGATTTAATAGGCTGCAATGCTTCGCGTGTCTACCAGATGGCATAAATTCCTGAATTGTAATGCAGTATATATATATATATACTGTGCAGTATTGCAGCCAACGGGAATAAAATGCTTCAATCCCTGCCGGAAAATAACTCAATGCACTCGGGCAGAAAACAGTCACAAACCTCAATACACCCGGGTATACCCGAATTCGTGGGACTAGCCGAGCTCGAATAAAGTGTGTCGCCAGTGTACATGAGGTGATTCATTTAGTCCCTGTTGATTCTATCAATATTTCTATATAAACCCCCTACTTTAAAAAAAAGATGATATTATTTGGGAATATGAGGGGGTTATATTAAAATGTTATAATATTAGTATTTTAACATAACCCAGAAATATTAGGTCGTTGGGGTATATGTTATTATATAGCAGTGGTATTTACTACTCTTTGCATATTTCAGATAACCCCTATCTATAATTTCCTTTTTTCTTCCTATTATGCATACATGTACATTTATTGATCTCCACAATTTTTTAGTTCCTGAGGTAATTAGGATAGAAGACGGGTAGAAACATGTAGGGTGTAGAAAGTGTGTGAAATGCTTGGTGTCTTATGAAGGTCTGCAATTTATTAGATGTCATAGTGTTTATGTATGTTGTGTTAGGGTGTCTTATGCTTCAGACTGTGTTGAATGACTTCGGTAGACTCTTCTGATTCATCATCCTTTTGGGACGGCTCAGATGAAATAGTGGCTTGATCCCGGACGTCCATATTGAATCTCGTCGAGCCCGATGTCATCTGGAGGTGTCCTAAATCTCGCGATAGAGAGGCGCGAGGTGATGACGTCAGTGCCGAAGCGCCCGAAAGCCATTAAGCTTCCCGCGCGGCTCCGGGAAGGGACGTGACAAGATGGCTGCTGCTTCAGAATTGAGAACGGATCTGCTCTGGTTCAAGGTCGATCTCCTACCTTTCAGGTACTTTCCAGGGGAGGTTTTTCAGGGTCTGGTGATACATAGAGCCCTGAGCTGGGGCATGCTTCTTAGGTTGAGGCAGAAGATGGTTTATAATCCTATATGGAGGTGTTACTTAGGATCCGATGGAGCCAGGAACCTCAATGTCTTTGTTACTTTTGGTGCCATTGTTGGTACGGGAGCTTCCCGCTTGGTTCCAGATGGGTGCAACCGTGATTGAGCTGGTTGAAGGGTGACGGGATGGACCTTGGGGGGATCCTGCTACTCCAAGCTTAGCTAGGAATCCCTCACTATCCTCTGGTCTCCGCAAAGTATTTGCCACTCCGTTTTTAATAGATAGGAGAGCGCAAGGGAACAACCAGCGATATTTAATGTTGTTATCCCTTAATACCTTAGTGATGGGAGCTAAGGTTTTTCTCTTTGCTAGGGTGGCAGGTGCAAAGTTCTGGTATATTTGAAGTTTAACTCCTTCAAACTCCAAGGAGTGATCTTCCCTAGCTATCCTGCAGACCTCCTCCTTCGTTCGGAAGTGATGAAAGCGGGCCACTATATCCCTAGGGGGGTCTCCTTTTTGTGGTTTGCCTCGTAAGGCTCTGTGGCACCGGTCCAGCTTAATCTCATACACTGACTTATCCGGGAAGATGTGCTCGAGCCAGTTGTTAGTAAAATCCTCTGGGTCTAGGACGCTTTCAGGGACACCCTTCAGCCGTATATTACACCTCCTGTCTCAGTTCTCAGCGTCCTCCACTTTATCCTCGAGAAAGCTTATCTTGTCGTTCATTGAGGAGATTTGATCCTGATTTTGTGTAATGGCGACAGTTGTCTCATCTGATTTTTTTTCGAGGGTGTCCGTCCGCTCTCCTAGCGCATCAACCTCCTTCCTCAGAGCCCAAAGTTCGGTCTTAAAGAATCTTTGCATCTGAGCGCAAAATTCTTTTAAATCTTTGCGCCGGACCGTCTCCTCGTCTCTATCCTGCTCCGGCGAGGGATCGCTATCAGGGTCCATGTTAGATGGTTGCGCGGGAGGCCCAGGTTTCTCTGACGGGGTCACCCCTTTCCTCGTGAAGTAGGTTGTGACCGGCTGACTTTTGTCCCTTGTCCTCTGCTTGCGGCCATCCTCGGGTGTTGATGTGTGTTATGCTGTATAGTGTAATATTAAGTTTTCGTTTTTTGTCACTTTTAATTGATTTTTAAGTGCCGGTGGGAGCGGAGCTCATAAATCAAGGCTCCATTGCCCTCACCGTCGCGCATGCGCCCTGTCTCTCTTATTTTTGACCTTCAGCGTCTAGATAATGAATTTAACATGCTACCTATACCAATCCTTGATGATTCGATGACGTCACTTAAGGTTCTGAAAGCGGGAGGTGAGCCTGTGTAGCTCATGCGCATGTGCATTTGAGCAACTACATCGGCTGGGATTCCCTCTTCCTGACGTACCGGCATTAATTACTTTACTGCCTGCACCAGTGTATGTGACGCCACCAATCAAGCTCTGTACCTGCTATTGGATGCGGGGTCTGGGAGGCGCTGTGAATACTTACCCGATTTCCTATAAAGACTAGCTTACCTCTACTTGTCTTTAATCACTCCGGGATGAAGCCCACTGACGGGCAAAACGCGCAGAGTGTCCGCTATTGGCAGCTACACATGATTCTTTTGGCATGACTCTTACCGATTGATGCAGCATCTATGGACTTTCTCTGATTCATTACGAGCAAACCCTGGAGCCTAACCACTACGGACTGATCCCTTTCGCTATCTTGTGACAGCTGAGTATTATTTCTCCTGCTGCTTGGTGTTATTGGTCCTCGTGGTATCTGCACTAATGTGTGTTTGAATTACTCTCCAGTACTGGCACCTTGCAATTTCGTTAAATCATGTTCCTGTTGGCACATGTGCTATGACCATAGTTATTCTATGCATCTATGCTGCTTGATTATTAATCATTTTTGTATTTGCTGATCAGGGTATGAGTTTGGTTATCTCTTTTTTTCTCCCCTGTGTTTTTCCCTTGGCTTAAGTTATATTTTTGTTGCTTATATACACCTCTGTGTATATAGGGTTATTGATTTCATACTTTTCTTATGCCTTTAGTTACACTTCATATTTTGTAGCAAGGTTTTTTCCTTTAAGGGTTTTTTCTTTGTCCCATTTAGCTTTTTTTGTGTCAAATTATGTTATATTTATTATTACTTAGACACATTCTTGTTTATGGTTCATTTATCAGCATTTATTTAGAGAGTCACTGCCTATATATTTTTAGCTGCCATTAGTATGTTTATGTTTTTAAGTTAGTGTTTTTTTGCTGCTCCATTAATAAAATCTTGCTCATTTTCTACTTTGACAGAGCATCCGGGTCTTTTTGCTGTATTCTATTTAACTATTTTGGTGGTATATTTTAGAGTGCTATCTTAGGGGATTGTCTTTGTCTTTTTCTTTCGTGTGTTTTATATATATATATATATATATATATATATATTACAGAATAAGCAGAGTTAGTTATATTTCATAAAAGCTTGCTATACTCACGACACAATTACGGTATTATGCCAGATCAGTCTTGACTATCTGTGGGTCAGTTCTCCCTCTGGTTCTGACCTTCTGGTATTATACACAGCTTATATTGCATTTGTCTTACGTCACTTCTGTGTTGAAGAAGGATATTGCATTCTGCTTGTCTTACAAAAAATCATTGCTATCCTCCTGTAACGTATACATAAATTGTGAGATACCGCTCACCACAATATAAATGTAGTCATAAAGCATATTATAGTTCCTGCTGGTGCAAAGAGGATAATGCTGACAGACATAAACACATAAGGAGACAAAGAGTTCTCCTGAAAGATCCTCATTAGCTGCACAACAAAGCTAGGAATATTTAGCAGGGTTTAAATACCCACAGTATGAGTAATTTAATTAGCTGTGAGGTATAGGTAAGCAATCGCTCCCAGCACTGTGGGAGGGCAATTGCCACTAAAAGCCAGATGGCAAAATTAATAAATATTTTATTGATCAACCAAAGTGACACATAATATATAACACATACTCTAAACTATCATAAAAACAATTAAAACAGATATGTAACGGGTGACAACCAGTCCAGGGATAACCATGGATAAATCCAAATTATTCTCAAAATAGATCCCTAAACAGGTGAGTGGATCGTAGTGAGTGAGACAAAATCAGTGAGTTGATGTCAGAATGCAAATATCTATCATGTCTCTTTAACTCAGGGTGGAGTGTAATACAGTATAAGCTGTGCTACGCCGTTAGGCAAACCATAAGGTCAAAATACTCCAAGGTATACTCAAGGTGAATAGCAGGGCAGATACAGACAGCATATAATACGCTGTGCCCTATATAACTAGTACAATAAGCAACCAGCAACTACCACCACGTTCAGAACGATCTCATCCGTTACTTCCTCCTCCACGCCAGTCCCCAGTACTGAGGTGGGTAAGGGTATAACACGCACCCACAGCAGTCAGGGCGTGCCCAGAGTGTGGTAATGCATTGCCGGGCCTGGTAAGAAAGGGTTAACATATACTTGCAGAGTCCGGGGTGCCAGAGATCGGATAGTAATGTCCGTGTGCCAGAAGTCAAGGATTGAAGAGAGCAGCGTAGTGATGTCCGTAAGCCAGTGTTCAAGGGTTGGAGAAAGCAGCGTAGTGAAGTCCGTAAGCCAAGGTTCAAGGGCAGGAGAAAGCAGAGTAGTCAAATCCAAAGCAGTACACAAGTTCAAGCCAGGGGAATCCAAACAGGGGCAGGGACAGGAACCAGCGCTGAAACAAACAAGGGAGCTAGGCATAGACACTGCACACACAGGAGTCACAGGAAATCTATGCAGAGCAATGAGTGAGAGGACAGAGTGGGGTTATAAAGGAAGGAGAACCAATAGGGGAGAGAGGAGGAGCAGAGGGTTGAGTGAGAGTTTGCAGGGATAGGTCTGAGGGAGCAGGGGAGGAGACAGGGGAATAATTAAGAGATATGGCATGTAAGCCACGGGGGGGCGGAGCTGGATGGCAGATAACTGGAGCATGTGCGCGTGCCCCCTGTAAGGGTACTATGCGCGTGCACCGCGCGTGTCATGGGGCATGAGGGACGCAGCACCGCGGGGCACTCAGCAAAGGGGGTGAGAGGGACAGAGAGGCGGAGGAACAAGGTAATGTGGAAGCTGGGGGAATAGAGACATGCCGGGGGCCGCGGGTGCCGTGGAGGGGAGCAAGTGATCGTGAATGCACGTGCACACTGCGGAGGACGCGCACATGACCAGAACGTGCGTCAGGGTAAGCCAACCGCACCGCAGAGGAACAGCCGCGAGGAAAGCAAGGGAGAGAGTGAGGACGCAGGGAAGAGGGAGGGCCATCGGCAGTGGAAACAGAGGTGACGGGGACACGCTGGGAAGCGCGAATCCCCCGATCCGTTACACCTCCATGGCAACACTTAGTCAGAAGCTATCAGCAGACTAACTTCCTCATTTTCTTTCCTGTTAGCACAGGCAAAAGCTAAATATATTATCCTGACATGTAGGGGAATAAAATGCAAGGGAAGTTCCATTATTGCAAAATCTGATAATATGTGTATAATTCTACAAAAGCAAAATGGGTCTTGTACTTCAGTGTGTTCTAAGCTGTACTAAGAGATATATTGCTATATACATGCCTAGAGCCAATTTCACCCTCTCCTACACATAATAGCATGTTTTTGCATGTGCAGAAAAAAGAAAAATTATTCTCATATACTGTACATTATATGTAAGTGTCTCTTACAGATTCTTAAATATTCCTAGGAACAGGAGGATTAATTACCTGACACTCTGGTGTAGAGAGTGAGTGTGTTAGTGGATGTAAAGGAACTCCAAAACAAATACATTTGCGAGTATGCGGACATGTGATAGGTGCATGAGGTAAAAATTCCCCAATTGCAAAACAGGTGTGTGTTGTGGTTCATACATATACTGTAGCAGTCAATGTGAAAGCTGCAAATAAGAAAAACCAGCACCAAATAAAAAAGAAGACATTCCCTTTCAATTTTAAAAAATGCCAATAAACCAATTGATTGGTACAGTGGTACACCAATACCCTATGGGCATGGTTTGCCACTATGGCAGTCAATGTGAAATCTGCAAATAAAAAATACACAGCACCAAATAAAAAAAAAAATTTCATTTCAATAAAACAAAAAACAATGACAATAAACTAATTGATTGGCACAGTAATGTCCTACGGGCATGGTTTGATACGATGGCAGTCAATGGGAAAGCTGCAAATAAAAAAAAAACAGCACCAAATAAAAAGAAGGAGATTTGTTTTGTTTTCATTATGTTTTTTAATACGTAGTTAATCATTTATTTTTATTTTTTCACTTACCCGATGAGTTGTTGATGCTTTTTTTGCTGGGTCCGCTGTCCAACCAATCCTGCGTGTCTTTATTGTATCCTGGTTTTTGATTGGAGTGATGCGCAGCAGCCATGCAGGTTTCGTTACAACAGATTTTCACGGCCAACCTTGATGGAGACAGTGTTCTACACGGAGCTGCCATACTCCCCACCGGGACTGCAGAGATCGAGCAGGAACCTCCACATGGAATGGGGACTCAGAGGTAATTCATTTCTCCTCTGAAATGCACACCCCCAACGGTTGTTCTATACAAGCATAGAAGCTCAATCCTCACAATAACTCTGATAGTCTTTGATCTCCATACATCAAATGTTGGCTTACCACAACAAAACATTATAACTGTATTCTTATTGATGCTGATAGAACCCAGTATATACTTATATACTCACTACAGAATTTCTCCTGTTCTGTCATTTTTGTGCAGTTCCTTGAGCTGAGATTGACTATTCTAGTTATCCAAATTAAAAAGGCATTTAATTTTTTTAAATGTCAATAAATTAATGATTGGCACAGTGGCACGTAGGGCATGGGTTACCACTATGGCAGTAAATGTGAAATCTGCAAATCAAAAAAATCAGCACCAAATAAAAAAGATAGTCAATTTCAATTAAAAAAACAATGCCAATAAATCAATGAATTGGCACAGTAGCACACAAATGCCCCATGTGCATGGTTTGCCACTATGGCAGTCAATGGGCAAGCTGCCAATGAAAAAAACAGCACCAAATAAAAAAGACATTAAATTAAAAAAAAAAAAAAAAAACAGTGCCAATAAACCAATTGATTGGCACAGTGGCACACACATCTCTATTGGCATGGGTTGCCACTATGGCAGTCAATGTGAGCTGCAAATTATAAAGAGCAGCACCAAATATACTGTATTGTCATTCAATGTATTGTATTGGTATCTGTATTGTATTGTAATACTGTATTTACTTGGTGTAAAGGGGGTTGGGTGAAGAGGCAGTTGCACTGGTGTGGGTAGTTAGGCTTCTTGGGTGGGTAGTTGGATGGGGTTAACCCTTTCATTACCATAGCAGTTCCTACCGCAAACGTAATGAAGGAGTTAACCGCTCCCGCAACCTTCCCGGTAGGCCTAACCACCACCCTGGGGCAAATACCCCGTTCACCCAACCCTCTACCCCCAATAAACCAGGTAGTCTGACTTAACCCCTTCATTTCCTTAGCGGTTTTCTGCTAAGGTAATGAAGCTACTTTTATTTTATTTTGATAACATAGTATTGTAGCAGGGTGTCTACCGAGCTGAATTACATTGATTTCAGGTCCAGGGACTCCCTGCTT
This sequence comes from Ascaphus truei, assembly GCA_036426205.1. Taxonomy (NCBI): domain Eukaryota; kingdom Metazoa; phylum Chordata; class Amphibia; order Anura; family Ascaphidae; genus Ascaphus; species Ascaphus truei. Next base: position 15,418 of record WSYH01010323.1, on the reverse strand, counting down.
CCCGAGTTACAGGCCCAATTATGGGGTTCCGGCATCTGCTTGCTTGATCACATGGGCCGTGACTCGGGAGAATTTAAACATGGCTGCTGGGATACCGGCACCCCATATCAGGGCTGGTAACTCAGGAAGCAGGGGGTCCCGGTCCTGCAATCAATGCAGTTCAGATCCAGAGACCCCCTGCTACAATATTGTATTATTAAAATTAAAGCTCCGCGATCGCCAATTAGAGGTGCGCAGGTAGAGTGACTGATTCAGTCTATCTCTAATTGTGAGACTATTAAAACCAGGTGAAGCCAGGTAGGCTGCACACAGCACGGGTCCCATTAAAACAGAAGGACCCACGCTGTTTTCATCCGATGGGCCATTAGTCTGTCTGCCGGAATCTCGCTACGCAAGAGAGGATGAAGGGCAGAATATGCGAGGCAAGCGTTTCAAAACCGGCAGTTGCACCTGTAGAAGCATGTAAGTGCAAATAGAACCTAAAAAATGTCCCACACCATTAAAATAGAAAAGATTATTCACACAAGGAAAGCATTCAAGTCGATTACAATATTTAAGACAGCCAGTTGTATCGTTGCTAGCTCGTGAAGCCAAAAGGATTCACGTTGAAAAAGGGGCTTTGATTCTTTATCCCCTCTTTTTCCAGGTGCTAAATAATCGATCCGTAAATAGATTAGACCATCTGGCTTTGGAGCATAATGTTTCTTAAAGAAGTTGTACAAGCTGCTGTCACCCCCCACCCCCCACCCCCTTAATATGTGCATCAATACAATCCACACCATTATAAGTGTAACATAGCCTCCCGGCGGTTACTTTTGTTGCTGGGCCTTTCCTCTGTCAGTCCTGTTAGTGCAGGCAGTGGAAAGGTTAAATCAATTATTAGGCCTGTGTGTGTGTATTCCAGCCTTGAACAATGTGTCAGTATTCAAGGGCAGGATTAGCAACTCTGAGGATGTCAATCGTAGGGTGGATATTGGTTGGAACGCCCTCTGCTGTGTTTGGGCCAATCTGTATCCGGCTCTGGCTTGTAATGAGTCAGAGTTAGAGACACTCCCCAAGGATGTTCAAATTGGTACATGCCTCCTAAATTAGTTAGATCAGTTAGATCAGTTAGTCAGTTGGGAGAGAATCTGAAAGAAGTCAGACAGGCAAAGAAAGTCTCTCCCTTCTTATCCCATGCTGGGATAGGGAAGGGAGGGGAAACCTACCACCTAGACAGGGATCTGTTCTAAAGAGACATCTATGCAGTTATGGAAATATATGACTGTCTATTCTCTGAGCTGGAGCTGATGGCTGAATAAATATGAAAAGACATTGCTATGTGGATTCCTGTCTCTGGTATGAAGGAGTGTCAGTGGGGGTCCATCCCCTAAAGATCTACAGGGAATCCTCGCTGGCTGGAGGCACTGCACCATCAAGAAATCAAGATAATCTGTCCCCCCTGTTCCCTGTCCTGGTTCTCCCCACACCACCGAGGAGCCCTCAGCACTCCAGTTGCCAGCATGTTGCAGCACCGAGACCGCTTGAAGTAACCAGCAAAGAGCATACCCCCAATCTCATTTAGGGGGGGGGATGATAAAAGGGTTACATAAGTAATTAGCTAAGTTGCCGTTCGTCAGTGCAGCAGATGAGGACCAAAGATATAAAGTTCTGTGGGGAAGATCATGTGACTTTGCAAATGGTTGCTATAGAAACAAAAAATGATGTTACATTATAATACATTAAAAAATGTAATTCAGAATTGTTTTTTTTAAATGCTACAAGTATTTTCTCATAGTACAGAACTGGTTTATTAAAAAAAAAAACACATGTAGGACATAGATTGATCTGCAGCTCTAAATTGCAAAGGTACCCTGTGTGTTTATATACCAATTGTAATATTCATAATGTGTTCCAATATCCTAACCTTCAGTGGGCGCATTGGACATCCCACATACTGTAGTGGAACCCCGCATGGGCCAATTAGAAGATAAACTATATACTGTATGTGATTTTGCAGTTTATAAAAAAAAAAAAACGTATTTTAAGTTTATTTGGAACCTTATGGAAAATTCACTATTTTTTTTGTGACCAAATTTGCACCTTCCATATTTGAAAAACCCCTTGCGTTTTGAACTTGGCCAATTTGCTGTACTCTCCTGAATTTTGACAGACTTGGAGTTATCTTAGTTTTCAAATTATTGGCATTAGTAACGACTACTTGCGGTCTCTCTGGCAAGTTTTATCCTGTTTAATGTTATGCCAGTGTTTACAAATAATACTTTTAATTTTCTATGAATCCCTATTGTATTTAGTGATATAAAAGGAGAACAATTTTCAATCTGTTTTCTCAGCTCTTTTTGCTTTAAATGATGATGTTCTATCAAAATCCGCAAACTTTAATCTTGCCTTACTGATTTCTAAAGGGCTACATTGTTTTTCTAAAAATGTATTTTCATGGAACATTGACTGCTCTTCATAAATATCATTTTTTGGTAGAGTTTTGTTTTATTCGTCAAAACTGTCCATATGGTGTGTTTGAGTTCCAATTATGGTGATGTCAACTGTTCTTTTAATTGAAATTGTACAACACCAGATTTAAAAAAAACAATTTCACATCTGTTAGATTTAAAAGTTAAATTAAATGAGAAAATCCACTAGGCAGGTTTCTGGCCACTTCTAAATAAAAATCATATTTATATATATCTATATATATATATTTATATATCTATATGAAGTCACCAGAGGACCAGGTTCACACCAAGGGGATTATTATTGTACACACAGTCCTCTTCCTACATACCTAAGAAGAGGATTTTGTAATTGGGTGCGAACCTGGGCTCCATGGTTATTCCTTGAATTTGTAAATAAAAATGGTCCTTGAACATAAAAGAACACATTGAAAAAAATCCAGTGAAACAAATTAAATCAAACGTGGATATCCAAAATAAGTGCTAATTTATAACACAAAATATACATACTGTAGCTTTGTGTGGAATTGGTGCTGCACCTTCAAAAGGGATTCTCCGAAATCCCCCTTAGAGAGATACCAATAAACGTCGGAACGCAAACGGAATCCTCAGATACGATATTAAATAAAAAATAATAATTGAATGGTGCAATACAGCAAGATTGAAGAAAAGAAATAGTGGAGCACTGAAAATAAAAAGCCGAGTGTACAGTATGTCCAAGTAAATATAAAAAAAATATTTATTAACACATCTAGTATAACAACGATGGAGGAAAACCTCTAATGCATTTTGCGCTTCAATTGGCACTTTGTCCAAAAAATTCTCCATCGTTGTTACACTAGATGTGTTAATAAATACTTTAAAATTTACTCAGATATACAATACAGCTTTTTTTCAGCAGTGCTTCGCTATTTCTTTTCTTCAATCTACATACGTTCACAGCAGAATGCAAGCCTTAGACTCTGCTGTGCTAGGACAAATTGGAAATGTTATATTATCATCATCTGATGATATTTCAGTACCAAGGACATCCGGGATTTGTTGCTGCTGCAGCAGGTCCCGGTTTCTGGCTGAGTTACACTCTTTGACACTCTCACAACAAACTTATATCCCTGCCTCTGGAATCACTACTGGTCTATTTACTCACCTTATTCATATACGGATTCAAGCCAATGTTTTTTTCGCGTAGTCGGCATGGAATTCGCCAATGGAACTGTCCTAACATCCACCTGTTCATGGAATCCCCGCAACCAGACTAATGACCCATCAGCATTAACAATCAGGGATCCCTGCTTCTGAATGTGAAAACAATTTATATCTACACTGGCGACACACTTTATTCGAGCTCGGCTAGTCCCACGAATTCGGGTATACCCGGGTGTATTGAGGTTTGTGACTGTTTTCTGCCCGAGTGCATTGAGGTATTTTCCAGGCAGGGATTGAAGCATTTTATTCCCGCTGGCTGCAATACTGCACAGTATATATATATATACTGCATTACAATTCATGAATTTATGCCATCTGGTAGACACGCGAAGCATTGCAGCCTATTAAATCCTAATCATTATCATTTCACAGATCAGCCGCCCGTCAGCCAGGCATGAACCCAGGCTGGGAAGGCAAACGCAACGGGGCTTGTCAGAGGTGAGGAGCGGCGCATTCCAGGTATCTGCCAGGTACATACTGGGTATTTGCTCGAATAAAGTGTGTCGGTGCAGTATGGTGCTCGGCTTATACAGAATAATTATACATTTGTAAAGGATATATACAACCAGAAATGATGATGCTGGCAGATCCAATAAGATACTCCACGTATGGATGATTAAACATGAAATGAAAAAAAAAATACATAGGATAATACTGTAAAACACTTAATGAACACTAAAGACAAACAGAGAAAACAAATGTAAGCCATGGCTAGGGTATGGGACGGCAGCCCTGCTCACGCTGGGTCAGACCTCTACAGCTCTCGGTATTCCACAGCTCGATACACATGTACCTGGGAAATCCTACTGTCGATCACCTGTAGCAGATTCACCAAATCCCTAGCTCACAGTGCTGTAAAGATGGTATACGCAGATTCTTCCGTGATCACGTGGCGAGAAACTCGGCAGGTAGTAAAGCAGTATGTATGTGAGACCACCCTACGCGTTTCGGAAGACCAGGCTTCCTTCCTCAGGGGTGTGTAAATGATGATAAAGTCCCTGTGCGTCCATGTACTTATAGTCCCAATTTAAAGGTGCAGTATACCAATTTGAAAGTCCAGGACATGCGCAGTAGAGATATCTCGTCTGCTAGGTGTCTCAGCAAAAAACAAACATATGACAAATGACATGAAAACATGATGAATACATACATGTAATACATAATAATAATTATATGACATACATATTAAAACAGTATCTAACTTATATTTTAAAATAAATAAACGGAACCTAAACATCTCACAGCATTACTGAACGCTATGGATGCAAAACTCATGCTAATATCCAAAACCAAAATGTACAGTATACAATTCCTATGCCCTATGGACCTCTGCCCCCCCCCCCCCCCCACCTCTACACACACAACACTGCACCTCTATACACAACACAGCATATACAACACTGCACCTCTATACACAGCACCTCTACACACATACACAAACTGCTGCTACACACATAAACACTGCTGCTACTCACACACTGGAGCTCTATATACACACATCAGCACAGCACACACTCACAAAGAAACTGCAGACTCTGCTCAGAAAATCTGTCAGCTCGGGAGGGGGAGGAGTCAACCCGTGGCTGATACGTCCTGACCAATCCCCTGCCCTGTCTCAGATCTGTTACTTCAATCAGTCGAATCCCCTGCCCTGCCTCAGCTGTTCTGAAAGCTGATTGGCTGGAAATAAACACATTGAAAACTACAAATTCTGTTGCTTACATTCCTGGCAGTACTGATTGGATAATGCCCGGAATTTTAACCAATCAGAGAGCAGGGTTTTCAATAATGCCCTGAATTTTACTGCTTTAGCCTATAATATATAGTATAGGTCAAGGGGGCGCAAACTTTTTTCCCTGCGCCCCCCTACCGGCTGTCCCCTCACTCCCGCGCCCCCCCTAACCCCCACTCACCTGCGTTCCGGTGTCATGACGAGCAACGTGAGCTCACATGACCTCAACGCCGCGTTGCCATGGCGACACAGGAAGGAAGCCGCCGGAGCCTAGGTAAGTGAAGGTTTACAGAGGCCCTGCAGCTCCCCCGGCACTTAAATTAAGTGCCTTCGGGAAGCGCGCGGGGCATCTGTAAACCCCCCGCCCCCCCGTCGGCAGTCTCGCGCACCCCCTGGGGGTCGCGCCCCCCAGTTTGCGCACCGCTGGTATAGGTGATCAGCTGGCTGCCTGCGATATAACACTAACCCCAGGTCAGGTGATAGATAGTGGAAAACAAATTATATCTATGGCGCTCGGCTTATCTATCTATATATTTTTGAAACCGTTGTATGTCCGTCTCTAGGGGCAATCTGATTGGTCTGTCACTCAGCCTCTCTAGCCAATCAGATTGCTCCGTGGTCCGTGGTCATTGGCTTGCTTCTGTGGACTCGACCGGCCCTCCTCCTCCTCGCACTGCCGCCCGGCCACTCTCTTCTTCTCCCTCTCCCTCCTGTTCTGTCTCCCGCTGAGTCCCCCTGCCCCCAGGTGTCACTCCCCCCCCACTCCCCCGGGTGTCACTCCCCCCCCCACTTCCCCCTGTGTCGGTCCCCCCTCCCTTTCCCCGGTGCCCCCCTGTCACCTGCGTGTTGCACGTGTGCTCAGAGCCGTCCAGCGGCCTGGCGGTGCATGCACGCGCGGCTGCTCACACTCCTCGGGCGGCTCACTGTCCTCCCGACGCCAGCTCAAGCATGCTCCGGGGCGCCATGCGCTGCATGCTCTGCCCCCCACGCCTGGGACCTCGGCTGCTTCCGCTCCTCGGGCGGCTCACTGTCCTCCCGACTCCGGGTCGCACGGCGGCCTGCGCTGCATGCGCCGCCCCCCACGTCCGGCACCGACCGGGCTGAGCGCCCGGATAGGAGAGAGGCGCCTTCTGGACCGGTGGGAGCTCGGAGAATGGACGGAGGGGACTGGTGTCCGCCGGTGGGGGTGCGAGGCTGCGGCATCCTCACTGCAGTAGTTGGTGCCCGAGGACATGTGTGTGTGTGTGTGTGTGTGTGTGTGTGTGTGTGTGTGTTGGCAACTTAAGGTTGGCAACTTGGAGCTATTTTTTGGCCTATATTTGAGGCCTTTGTGAATATGATTTTAGGATTAGTGGGTAGTATATATACCAGATCTTTGTCCTTCCTTAGGATTGGCCAATATTTGTGAAATTTATTCTCTCATCTAATTTTTTTTATTCATATTATTTACAGGAATGTGGCACCACCATGGGCACCAGGTTTGCTCCCAGTTATGCCAATTTATTCATGGGCAGCTGGGAAAATAAGTTCATCTGGTCCGGCTGCCCCTTTGGAGCAAACCTGGTGCTCTGGCGGCGCTACATTGACGATATTATTTTTATTTGGTCAGGATCATTACAACAGTTAGAAGCATTTCAACATTATATAAATGATATTCAATTTAAAATTTACTTTTACATCAAGTAATGTCTCCATAGAATTCCTAGATTTAGTTATATACATTATGGATGGTTCATTACATAAAATGAATCTAAATGGGTGTACTATGTTGGCTAAACAGAGCACACTTTGAAGGCCCCAAATAATGGTGCACTGCAGACCAGAATTTTATTATATAAAGGTCAAAATGTGCGACTAAATGTAAACAGTTAAAATAATTTTATTAGTGAACATAATAGTTAAAATGTAAATATAGATCCTAAATCACTAGAATAGGATATATATAGTATATAAAGTCCCCTAGATGAAGTTTGTATATATACGTAGTGGTTTGGATAACCAGTCAAACAAAGTTCAAATACGAATCATTAATATTCCTCCTATAGACATACTCTACGTACCATTCTCTAATAGGTGTACCGTAACATGGAACCCATAATAGATGATCCATGTATACATGTGTAATACATTAATGCAGTGATGATCATTGGTACCAGTCGTTGTATGTATACTGTGCTTCTGACTCTTCCGGTCATGGGTTGTATCAATAATGGTGTAGCGAATAGGGTCTAAATACCCACTACATATAGTAGATACTCAGGAGGATGTCCAAAAGTGTCTGGTGTATTCCATGCATATATAGTAACCATTATCCCATATTCCCTAGTATACTCGGTCAGTGTAGACCATGAAGATGTTCTGCGCATGTGCGGTAGATTCCGTAATCATTTTCTTACATGGTGGTAAGATTGTATACTTATAAACATAGGTCGTGTCCCCAAAAGGAGTTGTGGGAAAATTATATTAGTTTATCACTGTGTATGGCTGGAATATAGAAGAGAGTGCTTTTATTCATATGATAATAAGTATTTAGGGCATATAAATATCGTATATATTGCAGTTAAATGCTGCCGTTATCATATGTAGTTGTACTTGTTATTGGAATCCTCTGAGTCACTCACTTATCCATATATATATATTGGCTCGTATCTTTCTGTAGTTAGTATATATAGATCAGCTTGTTACATTGTTTTTGTATACTTATACGTTGTTACTGCAGAGTACATAGGTTTAACTCCCAGTGAAATGATAGATGAAAACACAAGGCAGAGTTTTATAGCAAACCTCTGTTAAGTCTCAGGGGTTAAATATGTTTTTATTCCCGTATGCTGTTATCAGCAGACTCAGCTGTTAGGCGCTATGAGATCACTGAAGTCACTGGATGTTCCGTGTATTTGAAGTGTGTAAACACGCTGTATACAAACACTATGCTACTCCGTGATCAATAGATGTTGTGTACCATCTATCACAGCAGTGTATTTTATGCGTGGGAACCGAATCCCATAGAACAGTATTACGGCAGTTCGATTGAGCCATCCAAAGGATCAGAAACAACGCTGGCTAGTTCGCCAGTACAGTACAATAGAGGGTAGGACAGGAGGTCCTAATCTAGTATATACAAATGTCAAATAGTACGAATTTCAGATAGTAAGAACTGTAATGTTTAGTGCCACCATGTAGGCCAAGACCCGACGTACGTTTCGTCGCTCTGTGCGACTTCTTCCCGTGTACAGCTCTGCCCGCCCCCCCGAACTGCCGCCCGCCGCCCGCGCCCCCCCCCCCCCCCCCCCCCCATCCCTGGAATTCGTGGGACTAGCCGAGCTCGAATAAAGTGTGTCGCCAGTGTAACAGCAGTAGCTGCCACTTAGGTAAAAAAAAAAGGGGTTAACCCCTTCTGCAACCTCCCCGATAAGCCTAACTACCAACCCTTTGGAACTACCCCCTTGAACCATTCCCTCAACCCAATAAAAAACAGGTAGTTTGATTTAACCCCATTACCTTAGCAGCTAGCCGCTAAAGTAATTAAGCTGCTTTTACATTATTTCAATTACATAATATTGAAGCAGGAGGTCTCTGGAACTTAAACGTGTTAATTTCAGCTCTGGGAACCCACTGCATGTTTTATTCTCCCACGTCATGTGACTGGGATATTTAAACATGGCGGAGATATGGCACCTCCGACCGGGGCCTGTAACTCGGGAAGCAGGGGGGCCCGTTATTAATGCGGTTTAGCTCCGGAAACCCCTGCTTTCTTAATATGTAATTAAAATAAAATAAAAGCAGCATGATCGCCTGTTAGAGGTGCACAGAGAGTGACTGATTCTGTCTACTCTCACTGTGCATCCAGACATATGCAGAAGAAGGGACACAGGACAGGGATAGCCAGAACGGGTCTACTACAAGTCTGCAGGAACAAGCAAAACGTGCCCTACACGAGCTTCACCAGGGGAAATGGCTTCAACCAATCCAAAGTCCTCTTTAAGTGCAATACCTACAGTACATAATGACATTATGATGCAGTCATAAAACAGAATCACTTATTCTATACCATGGGGCAACAAAGGGTAATCAGGGACTGACGGGTGGCCACGATATTTTATCTGCATAATCAAAAAACACATACAGTAAAAAGGAAAAGAGAGCAGACATTAGTTAGAATTTATAGTGCCCTGGGATGGGTTAGACTTGTAGGTGAGGTCAGTTAGGAGTCCACACAGTAGTTGTTGGCCAACATGAAGAACTTAATTTCCAGGACAGGGAAAACAATTTATCAAGGCACTTTGATAGGCAGTGCAGCATTAAATAAATAGTCTCTTAAAGTCCTTAACATGGTAGCATGTAAGAGTTTCAGCTGTCTCCAGGTAAGCTTTAATGGCAGGCTGTGAAATTCTGCTGTTCCCAGGAATTCCCTCTAGACAATTACTCTCCTGTTTTCTTGCAAGCTTCTCTGTGATGCAGGTTTTTCAGTCCCCACTATTCTTAGGTAAATCTCTCTGGGAACGAGAAGTCTGGGTCCTTGCAAACTTGGCGTTTGTTGCTGAGTTTGAATCCCATCTGGTCCCAGGAAATCCTCCTTTGAACCACCTCTCTTGCTAGTTTTCATGAACTCTGATCAAACCCCTGCTCAATCAGGAGTTTATTTAAAACACCATAGCAGACCTGACAGCTAGGGTGTGGTCTCCTTATCCTGGCAGAGAGAGAGAGTTAACCCTTTGACTGCCTCACATGCCCACAGATACTTATGATTATCTGTCATATTAGTCTTCTTAAAGATAGGGTCAATACAATGATAGGAGACTTGGAATCTACTAACAGTTAATCAAAGATAAATAAGTTAGCATCACTTTATGAATCTATTAACAAGCAAAATGGATGCAGTATAGAAGGGAAACATTCTCAAAGAGAAATGTATGTATAAAACATTGATACATACTGAATAAATATACATATCCAATTTGCCAGATTTTCTAAAAACATGGAATATGTATACCTGGACAATAACAATTTTTAAGATCACTTCGCATATATAAAAGATCACAAATAGTTTTAAAAAGTCCATTTAAAATGGGAAGAGCATATATGAAAAACCCTTAAAGGATAAAGTTCTAGGACAAATGTGCATACAAATCAAACAATGTTATGGACTGGATATAACAATTCACTGAAACCGAAATAGACTTATATATTGGTAAAAGTAGCAGCTAATTTAACTACGTAGAACTCCAATATAACATTTCTCTATGAATATGATGAGTGAATGACTTAGACATATGTAAGTGTAAATAGAACCTTAAAAAGGTGCCCTGCCCCATTAAAATAGAAAAGGTGTTCGAACAACATTGACATTAACTTGAATGCTTTCCTAGTTTGAATCACCTTTTTTTACTATAATAAAAAACACAAGATCAATGCAGAATCACACTCACTAAAATCTGAACATTACTAAACCTCTAATTACTTATATCCTGCTGCATAAGAGCCTGCACATCATTAACTATGTCTATTATTTCATGTACATAGGTGTTTTAGTTACATATTTTGGCCAAAGTAAGATAAGCTCATCCACGGTGCCAATGTAACCCCAGATCAGGTAAGTCCTAATTTCTAATGTAATTATTTTTTGATAACTTCCACTTGCTTCTCTTTTTCATTTTCATGGAGGAAGACTCTCTGACTCTATGCACCAAGATTATATATATATATTTTTTTTGTGTTAGAAAAACAGTACAAACCTTCATAAAACATGTGTTGTATGCATCACTGGGACTTAATACACATGCATTACATCATGTTGAATATCTAATTGATACAATTTAAATTTAAACAGAATTACTGTATGTACAGTTTTTATTTATAACTAATATTAGCAAATGTTTTTATTAGTCTAATAGTAAATTATAATAATTGCCAGATGCCAAATGCCAGATGGCCGGCGGCACCCGGGTGCTGCTTGTATATTGAATTGGCCACCACACGATTGCTACCCCAAAACACTGGCCACAAGTGAAATGTCTGGAAGAGGAGAGGGCTCTTCACCGCTACCGTTAGAAAACAAACAAAAATAGAATGCGCGGCAAGGGAGGATGTGTCAGACAATGTGACTGGTGACCTCGGCAGGAGAAGAGGTACAGGGCATTAGGAAAGTCTTGTTCCGAATTATTACATGCTGACAAGGGCTAGGTTGAATGTGTACTGCATGGTACATGCTGACCAGGACTAGGTTGAATGTGTACTGCATGCTACAGATGCAATGGACGTTATTGAAACACTTCACGCGTTGTATACTTCGGAATACCCACTTCCAGGCGCGTGATTTCTTCCAACCATACTGCCTTTAGACGCGAGTGCAAAAAATTGCATTTTAGTGTTCTAGTTTTTAAACATCTGAAATTGACACAGTAGAACAGTACTGTACACATTACAATTCCTTCATTTCATTGCACACAAAGAAACAGAATCCATGAAAATCAAACAAAGCAACTGCGATAAACACGTGTGCCTGGGGAGATTGGCCGCGTTAATCCCGTGTGGAATACAGCAGAGCACACAAAAATGGCTCTGTGATTTGTTCGATTAACGGCCGCTGCATCTGTACATGAAGTCTATGCTGAGTGATACTCACGGTACTGCATGTTACTTGCTGACAATGGCTAGGCTGAATGTGTACTGCATATTACTTGCTGGCAAGGGCTAGGTTGAGTGACACTAACTGTACTGCATGTTACATACTGACAAGGGCTTGAAAACCTTAGTACTTTATGGACAGTACTAATACAATGTATGTGTATTAAATTTACTGCTAAAGAATAAAAAGTCTTAAAACAATGAAACCAGTGAACACTTTATAAAACAAAACTTATTTTTTATACCTGTAGTTGACAGCTGATGAAGCTGGAAATCATTTTGGTACATGCAAGCTTGCTGGTACCTGTACGTGCAATCAGGCTCAGGCTGGAAGTTTTGCAGGAATTCTTGCGGGGACAGATAGCAAGGATTACCATTCACCAGGTTTTTACTGACGGTCGGACCACTATTGTAAGCCGGTGCAGGTGCCGGTGCAGGCGCTGTTACATTGCTGGATTGGGATCGACGAGTCTTATATGGATTCAACCCGGACTTTCTCCTTTTGAAGTTTCCATGATCAAACACACTGGAAAAATCGGGTACTACTCATCAATTCAAAATGGACCACTGTGGTAGACATGGTTGTTATCTGTTTTTTTAAACACCTGCAAGTCGACACAGTAGCACAGGCACTGTACACATTACAATTAATTACAATTCATGAATGTCTGCCACCTGCGGATACGCGAAGAATTGCACCAAATTAAATCCAAAACCATTCAATTAAACAGACCATCTGTGGATCAACCGTGGGTGCCGGGCGGCATTACTGCGGCATGAACATGGGAATGCAAAATTAATACAGTGTGGAATACAGCAGATCCAACAACAACGGCTACAGGATCTTTTACAAATATGGCCGCTGCAGCTGTACTGTATATGCAGTATATGCCAAGTCCCAATAGTTTCACTGTAAATGTCTTTTATGGGCTATATCCCAGCTCATGCATATTGAATTAAAGGAACATCCCATGTGAGAATAAGTGTCTCTGTTAGTAAACATCTATCAGATTGTCCTCCTTACTCCCTGCAGTGACCCTCTTCTGGGTGGTGGGACAGGAGCAATATAACTCTATGCCAAACGGTACACAGCCGGCTTCTCCCCGTCTTCTCCTCCCACACTCACCGCTTCCGCATCACATGGGGTGGTCACCTCGCATCTCTCGAGATCTGGGTTTGTTGTAGTTCCTCCTTACCCCCTTCAAATATGCTTTTCTGTGTGGTGGGACCGGAACAGTATATCCCTGTGCCAAACGGTATACAACCGGCTTCTCCCCGGCTTCTTTTCCCGCACTCACCACTTCCACGTCACGTGGGGTGGCTGCCTCGTGTCTCACGAGATCTGTGATGGTTGAAGTTCCCACACTTAGACTCCTCTGCATAACACACCATTCTCACAGGGCTCTCTGGGCTTTCCTCTCTGCAAGTAGTTTGAATACTGTACTGGCAGAAATCACACGACTTCACCATTGATCCTCCAATGATCTTCTCCCATAAAAGTCACATCCTACACGTTTCGAATTGTGTCTTTGTAAGGGGTTTACATATATATATATATCTCACAGACTGCAGTGTGTATGTGTTTGTGTGTATATTTATAGAAAAAAAAATTAAAACTCATAAACAACCGTAAATTCATGCGTAAACTCATGCTGCAACATGCTTTTCCAGGATACCGCTCAGCCCGATCTGTTAGGAGATATCCTCCTCCAGATCTCCTTTATTGGTGTCGGTCCTTGGAATGTCCTCCGGCAACCCGCAATTATAGAGGAGGGTTCCTGTTCTTAGCGTTCCCAGTGCTCAAGGGCAGAACGCAGCCTCCTTCTCCAGCGTTGTGACTCACACAGCTACACACAGCTGCTTGCAACACGTGACCCTACGCATTTCATCAGTCTTGGCTGATTTCATTAGGGGATGGATTCTGTCTGCACTTGTGTGCCTTATGTTGTGCCCGAATCCAATCAAAGGAGACGTTGCTAATTATAGGCTATAATTATATATTCAAGTCCCTTAATCATCTAATTATTAACTACATTTTAATTAAAATACAAAGAATCCTATGTAGAGAATATGACATATAATGTCAATCACTGAATATTAACAATATGTACAATCTTCCAATTTGCACCATATTCAATTAATATAATAATCAATTAGTATTACTCTAAATTGAATGATAGCAATTTTGTACAAAACATTGAAAAAATGTGAGGGAAAAACCCTCTATATTGTTTGGCTTATTAGAGGACAGCAAAGATTACAGTATATTGCACTGTTTTTATTTTAGAGCAATACTGTATATGGTAAATTAATTACTAATGAATCTGAGCTCCATAATGCCCAACTATTTACATAAATCCAATGTAGTAACTGTATATTTATGTATATTAACCATTTCATTCCATTGTTATAATACTAGATCTAATATACATTTCAATAGATCATCATTTAACTCTCACAGTGTAAAGAATAGAAATACATGTATATGAAAATCCCCCTAATTGTATGGGATATTTAAGTTAAAGTCGATTGGAAACAACATTAACTACAGAAGTGATCCTAATCTATTTGAATGAGAAAATCTAAATGTATTTTTATATTTATATATTGAAAATTTATCAATAAAGATCAGAATTGATATTTTGCAGAAAAGAAGCAGAACAGAACTTGGATGCCCCAACCATTAGTCAAAAGGCCAGTCAACAGATCATCTTCAGTTGTACAGCAATCAAATATGTAATAATATTATTAATACTATTTATTATTCTATATATTTTAAATATATGTGTATATGTATATTAATTAATGGTGTAAAATTATAGATGTGATATTAAATATATTTAAATACCTATATGTGTATGTGTGTTCGTAAGTCGATCCAATATTGCTTATAAAGGAAAAAATCTCATCTATAATATCAATTCTAATTCTTAATGTATTTAATATTGAAATCATAAATATTGTGCTGTAACCAGTGAATACATTTAATATATATTAAATAGTGAAAATATGTGTCATTATAGTGATGTAAATAAAATAACGTGACTAATATAAATCTATAATGTTGCTAAATATCATGTAAAGTGTAACTCCAGCCAAGGACCTCTCAAAGAACAGGAAACAGAGGGAACATGCCAAGCATGTTCAAACCAGTTCTCTGTACCAAATCAATAGACAGGGGGAGGAGGAACTCTCACACAACAGTACTGATGTCTATACACTCATTTAGACCCATTGGACCCAATGTGTCTAATAATAGATTTTTTGGTGATTTGTCAACCACTGTGTGTGTATATATATATATATATATATATATATATATATATATATATATATATATATATATATATATATATATATATGTATGTATGTATGTATGTATATATATATATATATATATATATGT